>JAXFYN010000698.1:0-66383 GCA_036172215.1 Camellia granthamiana
CTGGCCCGACGGCTCTGATTCTTTTGATTCTTTTAAGTCGAAACAAAAAGAGCTTGAATAGTATATAATTATCCTAGCAAGTAATTAACCACTAAAATTGTCAATATATTCGCAACTCATCCAGCAATTATTGGCAGCTCAATTCAAGAATCTCAAGCCCGAAAGAAGTAGAATAATTTGAACAACAATTTGACGAATGGAATTGGTGAGTTACTACCTGAGGAAGAATACGAGGCAGCGAGCGAAAAGAGAACCCTTTGTTACCGATTTGAATGCGACGAAGAGGCCGAAGAAACTGCAGTGAAGACAAGAGAGAGAGCTTTGAAGTAGATGAAGATGATGCTGATGATGAAGATAAGCAGGTGGAGTGGCTCGAGTTCAATGACCCAACTGTGGACGCCGCAGCAGAAATCGCCATTGAAGCTCTTCTGGAGAGAGAGAGAATGAACGAGGTAAATGGTAGAGTGTGAGAGCAACGAACAAATGGGGGATATTTCGGTGATTGGGTGTTTATCGGAGTATGATAACACGGTAGAGCTGATTAATGTAAGCAGTTGGTTGGTTAGGATTCCTGAGTTTTGTTTTCCTCGTCGGGGTGAAATTGAAACGCTTTTCTACTTGTTAAGATTTTTTAGGTAATGAAGTTGTATGGACTAATTAATGTACTAATTAGTATACTAATAGATAATGTGTTATAATTTTAGAAATTTTAGATATTTGGAATTTGTATAATTGGTAGAGTCAATAATAATGGCATAACATTAGTAAGTACACTAATATGTATATTAATTGGTGCATGTAGAACTATCGTTTTTTAGATGGTGTAATGTGTCCTGCACTGCACCTGATCAATCTCTTATCCCAATATAATCCCGGTTCGTAGCTCGAATTTGTCGTGGCTTGAGTTGCCCGAAATCCCAAAACGACGTCATTTTGGGATTTCTATTTTTTTTCCTTCTTTTCCAAAACTCGCAGAATAAGAAAGAAGAAGAAGAAGAAGAAGAAGAAGAAGAAGAGGAGAGGAGAGGAAAAATCAAACCCAAAAATCAATCAAACAATTCAAATCATCAACAACCAAGAATCAGAAATCAGACATGTATCACTGAAAGAATATAGATCTAATTTGTTTCTGCTCAAACCAAATCCAAAATCCAAAGATAAAAGGAAGATCTATATACACAGATCTATGTGTATACAAAATCCAAAATCCAAAAATAAAATCCAACCTCACATAAATATATACACGGATTTGTATTTGTGGGGATATAATTTTTGAATGACAACACGTGGCCGAGGTGTCACCGAAGTACCAGCCGAGGTGCCACGTGTCCTGGTCATGACACCGAGGTAATCTCGGCTAGGTCGAGGTTATCTGCGAAAATATCGGAATCCGAGATAAGCGGATAAGGGACAAGAGTCCTAGAATGGGAGAAGACTTCAGTTTGGGTAAAAATGAGACTCTTAGAGAGTTTATCCTAATTCTACTGGGAGTCCAAGATTAGCAGTAATCCTAAGTCCATTAGAGCTAGGCTTGCTATTGGGACTATGATTGTGTTGGCTATAAAAGGGAGGCACCCCTATGGGTTCTAAGGTATGCTTTTGATATTCTGTCTAGTGAGTTAAGCACTATTGGTTATCTTTGAGAAATATTGAGTGCTGACTTGATCGTCGGAGTGCCCCCGGGTAGACGAGCCACCGCCGGAGACTTTTCTTTCTGTTGCAGGTCGTTCGAGCTTAATCTATTCTGCCAGTGTTCTCCAACTGAGTGCTTGATTGGTAGTGTGGTCGGAAATTGACACACACAATTTGGCGCCGCCTGTGGAAAGACAAGAGAATATATGACAAACAAGCAAAGACAACAAGGTATGCAACTAAATAAGGGAAAAAAGGAATAACTCACCGAAGAAAATGAAACCGGTGTTCAGTATGTCGGAGTCAGATAATGGCAGCAATCGGAAAGGATCAGCAAAAGCTTCACCAGAGGAGAAGAATGGAAGTGGTTGCAGAGCTTGAGAGCTTGAAACATGGCAGATTTGGGAGAATAAAAAGAAAGAGAGTCTAGGGACACAGATAGAAATGAAATGGTTTTGCTGGAATTAGAAATCCTGACGTGCCCGTCCTGACGTCAGACGGCGGGAGGCAGAATTGATGCAACACAATGGGGGCGTGATTGGTATGTTCCAAATCTGATGATGATCTCTGATGATAGTGTGATCTCTGTTGAGATGTTAAACCTGGATGAGAAAGAACATGATGATTCTTGATTCTTAATTCTTAATGAGTGGACATATGAGTCCTAAATTCTTGGCGCCGACAAGCCATGAACTCGGCCGGAGGAGTACATGTATAGGTTCTATCACCTCAGGATGCCAAGGTAATAGAACCTAGGGGGCAGTTGTGGAGACATAATTTTTGAATGACAACACGTGGCCGAGGTGTCACCGAAGTGCCAGCCGAGGGTGCTACGTGTCCTGGTCATGACGCCGAGGTAATCTCGGCTAGGCCGAGGTTATCTACGAGAATACCGGAATCCGAGATAAGCAGATAAGGGACAAGAGTCCTAGAATGGGAGAAGACTTCAGTTTGGGTAAAGATGAGACTCTTAGAGAGTTTATCCTAATCCTACTGGGAGTCCAAGATTAGCAGTAATCCTAAGTCCATTAGAGCTAGGCTTCTATTGGGACTAGGATTGTGTTGGCTATAAAAGGGATGCACCCCTATGGGTCTAAGGTATGCTTTTGATATTCTGTCTAGTGAGTTAAGCACTTTTGCTATCTTTGAGAGATATTGAGTACTGACTTGATCGTCGGAGTGCCCCCGGGTGGACGAGCCACCGCCGGAGACTCTTCATTCTGTTGCAGGTCGTTCGGGCTTAATCTATTCTGCCAGTGTTCTCCAGCTGAGTGCTTGATTGGCAATGTGGTCTGAAATTGACACACAGGTCGTTCGGGCTTAACCTATTCTGCCGGTGTTCTCCAGTTGAGTACTAAGTTGGCATTGTGGTTGGAAATTGACACACACAATTATGTGTGTCAATTTCAGACCACATTGCCAATCAAGCACTCAGCTGGAGAACACTGGCAGAATAGATTAAGCCCGGACGACCTGTAATAGAAAGAAGAGTCTCCGGCGGTGGCTCGTCCACCCGGGGGCACTCCGACAATCAAGTTAGTGCTCAATATCTCTCAAAGATAACCAATAGTGCTTAACTCACTAGACAGAATATCAAAAGCATACCTTAGACCCCATGGGGGTGCCTTCCTTTTATAGCCAACACAATCCTAGTCCCAATAGAAGCCTAGTTCTAATGGACTTAGAATTACTGCTAATCTTAGACTCCCAGTAGAATTATGATAAACTCTCTAAGAGTCTCATCTTTACCCAAACTGAAGTCTTCTCCCATTCTAGAACTTTTGTCCCTTATCCGCTTATCTCGGATTCCGGTATTCTCGCAGATAACCTCGGTCTAGCCGAGATTACCTCGGCGTCATGACCAGGACACATGGCACCTCGGCTGGCACTACGGTGACACCTCGGCCGAGTTGTCATTCAAAAATTATGTCCCCACAACTGCCCCTAGGTTCTATTACCTCGGCATCCTGAGGTGATGGAACCTATACATGTACTCATCCGGCCGAGTTCATGGCTTGTCGGCGCCAAGAATTTAGGACTCATATGTCCACTCATCAAGAATTAAGAATCAAGAATCATCATGTTCTTTCTCATCCAGGTTCAACATCTCAACAGAGATCACACTATCATCAGAGATCATCATCAGATTTAGAACATACCAATCACGCCCCCATTGTGTCGCATCAGTTCTGCCCCTCGCCGTCTGACGTCAGCACGGGCACGTCAGGATTTCTAATTCCAACGAAACCATTTCATTTCTATCTGTGTCCCTAGACTCTCTTTCTTTTTATTCTTCAAAATCTGCCATGTTTCAAGCTCTCAAGCTCTGTAACCACTTCCATTCTTCTCCTCCGGTGAAGCTTTTGCTGATCCTTTCCGATTGCTGCCATCATCTGACTCCGGCATACTGAACACCGACTTTATATTCTTCGGCGAGTTATTCCTTTTTTCCCCTCTTTAGTTTCATAACTTGTTGTCTCTGCTTGTTTGCCATGTTTGAACATATCCGTCTGCTCCTATCCCTAAGGATTCTCCTCTCAAGAATGCTAGCAACCTCGTCCTGTCATTCCCTCTATCTCCAAGCCAGTCCCAAGACGAGGCTGAGTTCGAGGATCAGACTGAGGCCGAGAAGAAATAAAGAAGCTGCTGGGGCCAAGTCTTCAACTCTGAATGAGCAAGTCTTCGACTTGACTCAGGATGATGGGGATGAGGTCTCAAAGACGCTATCCCTGAGAAGACCACATCTGACGCGTCTATCGCCAAGAAGAGCATCGACCAGACTCTACAAGAAACCGACGCCGAGCTCGAGGCCGAGAAGGTTGCCGGGAAGTCTTCCCAGCTGTCTTCTGGGGGTGAGATATAGTCCGTTGCCAACGCCGAGTAGTTTCATTTATGATCTTTTTTTTCTTTGTACTTAGTACTCTTTTCTTACTTTTGAAACAATGTAAGCTTTAATTTGGCCGATGTGCCACTTTTGTAATCTGAACAATTACTCTTCAATGTCAGGAAGAAGTGCCTTCTTTCCTTATCTGAATGCACCCTCAAATTTCTTTTTTCAATGTGTTTGCATGATTCTATACTTAGAATAATTTGCATGTCTTCAAGGTACACCTTCACTGTGTAATCTCTTCGGGGTAAAATACCTCGGACACAACTTCTAGTCTTGTTTATCTCGGCCTTGGCTTAACACTTGAAAACATTGTAACAAATGTTTTCGTAAGTGTTGCTCAAAACTCGCCACTTTTCTTTTACTTCTTAAGACTTCGGTCTTCCATTATCTTCCAAGTCTTGGCAACATGGTAATCTCGGCACATGCATAGATACTTCTTTCACTCGTAACCTTGGCTTAACCACAACTTGTAAATTTTCCCAAAATTTCAACAAGTGTTTAAACCAATCTTGACTCAACATGACCTCGACTTTAACTTCAACTTGTAAATTTTCTTAAAATTTCAACAAGTGTTAAACCAGTCTTCTTATAACATGACCTTGGCTTTAATTTCAACTTGTAAATTTTCTCAAAATTTCAACAAGTGTTAAACCAGTCTTGACTTCGGCTTAACTTCAACTTGTAAATTTCAATTTCAACAAGTGTTAAATACGTCCTCGGTTTAACTTCAACTTGTAAATTTCAATTTCAACAAGTGTTAAACACGCCCTCGGTTTAACTTCAACTTGTAAATTTCAATTTCAACAAGTGTTAAACACGCCCTCGGTTTAACTTCAACTTGTAAATTTCAATTTCAACAAGTGTTAAATACGTTCTCGGTTTAACTTCAACTTGTAAATTTCAATTTCAACAAGTGTTAAACACGTCCTCGATTTAACTTCAATTTGTAAATTTTTCTTAAATTTCAACAAGTGTTAAATCGATCTGGGCTTGAAAATTCCAACTCCCAAGCATCATTCTCCAGCCCTCTACATGGCTTCCACCTACTCCTTTGTGGACCTTATATAAAAAGTCTTTAACTTAGGCTACGCTTTTCTCTTCTCGGACTTAATCATCTGGGCCGAGATCTTGCATTCTGGAATCTGGGATCTGCTCACTTTAGATTGAGCTTTTCTTTTCTCGAACCTAATCATCTAGGCCGAGATCGTGTCTTCTGGGATTCTCCATGGCCGACCTCTCGTGAAGGCCGGTGAGAATGTCCCTTGGTCTCGCCATGCTGAGGGACTGTAGGAACCGTTTTTTGCCCCATTTTCTGGGCATCTTTCTTGGCCGCTAGAATCGGCATATCTTGTAGCGAGAACAGTGGCTGCACGACGTTGTTCTGCATCAGGAAATTGACGACCGTTTGCAGGTCCGCCAATTTGTCCACCATTCCCTTTATCTCATCGTCCCTCCGCAGGCATCTATCCTTCCATACCTGGAGGTCTCCCTCGTTGTAATACTCGCCTCGGTCGGCCTTCTTTGGGGCGTCTCCCTCTCGACCGACGTTCTTTCCTCCGTGATTCTTATCATAAGTCTCTTCATTGCAGTTGTCTTCTTCGACGTCAAGGTCAATATGTTTCCCACTCTCAGTAGGGGTGTCGTCCCCAACCTTCTCTTTCTGTCCGTCGTTGGCCATCTATTCTCCTTTCGTTCCCACAGACGGCGCCAAATTGTGTGTGTCAATTTCTGACCACACTGCCAACTTAGTACTCAACTGGAGAACACCGGCAGAATAGGTTAAACCCAAACAACTTGCAACAGAAAGAAGAGATTCCGACGGTGGCTCGTCCACTTGGGGGCACTCCGACGATCAAGTCAGTACTCAATATCTCTCAAAGATAGCAAAAGTGCTTAACTCACTAGACAGAATATCAAAAGTATACCTTAGACCCATGGGGGTGCCTCCCTTTTATAGCCAACACAATCCTAGTCCCAATAGGAGCCTAGCTCTAATGGTCTTAGGATTACTGCTAATCTTGGACTCCCAGTAGGATTAGGATAAACTCTCTAAGAGTCTCATCTTTACCCAAACTGAAATATTCTCCCATTCTAGGACTCTTGTCCCTTATCCGTTTATCTCGGATTCCGGTATTCTCGCAGATAACCTCGGTCTAGCCGAGATTACCTCGGCGTCATGACCAGGACACGTGGCACCTCGGCTGGCACTTCGGTGACACCTCGGCCACGTGTTGTCATTCAAAAATTATGTCCCCACAATATACCTCAACCAAATCCAAAATCCAAACTGTGATTTGTCTTTGCTCAAACCAAAATCTGTGTATACAAAATCCAAAATCCAAATAAAATCCATCCTCCGTCGATCGGTAAAATCTCCACAACGATGTAGCGATAGTGCACCAAACTTCGATTACTGGCCCTCATTCACTCTACTGAGAAACCAACCCAGCTCTCTCATCATCATCATCATCATTATCTTCCCATCATCTCCTTCACTCTTCTCATCGGCTTCTTCACAACCCCCTCTCATTACCCTTGATTTCTTCAAATTTTAAGTCCTTTTTCAATGCCTCTTTAGCCTCACATCATCCCTGTTTCAGAGAGCGAGGAAAAAAAAATCAAAACAGCGTCGTTTTGAAATTCGGAGCAATCGAGCCTCGATACTTTCGAGCTCTCAAGCATTATTGATCCCTATATTATTTATGGATACAGATAGTCTCCAATCTAGTTTGTTAATTGAATGGAATTGTTTAGATTTGTACGACTCATTATAGATTTAATTTTCATCATTTGATTCGTTTTTCATCGAGTATTTTATTCATATAAAAAATTATATTGATTGGATATTAATAGTTATTTGATCATAACATGTTTTTATTAATAATTTATTTTTAAAATTATATTTATCATTGATAAAAATGTGATCTGATAAAATAATTATCAATATTTGATCAACATAATTTTTTAAAAGAATGAAATACTTGATGAACCCTACACATTAACGGTTTAACTTATTAACATTGGACCTGGCCCCACGGGTCCAACAATATACTCATTCTGATTTTGTACTGAGACCAGCCTCATCCATTATTTATTTGGGTAAATTATAAATACAAAAGAAATTTAGCTTAAAATAGAAATTCTCTTATAATTTAAAAAATTATATATATTTAATTTTTAGAATTTTTTAATTAATAGAATCAATGGAAAAAATAAAATTCATAACTATTCTTTTATATAGCAATAAAATAACCTAAATTATTAATTAAAATATATTTCTAACGTTATTAAATACTGTTAATTGATTTGATAATTTATTAATAAAATGAGTTATTTATTATGCAATTAGAAATGTGAAGGGATGGAATATAATTTCCAGAATCATAGAGGACAATTCGTATTTAAACAAATTTCAAAAGTGTATTTTTAATTTATCCTATTTATTTTTATGAAAACAAACAGATTTTTTATTTTTAAAAATTGAATTTGAATGAACATTCTTAAAATTATAAATAATAATGAATAATTTAATTTAAGATAATAATAATATGACACATCATTTTATGTATATATTTTTTAATTTATATATCATTATTTTTTGTCAACTTAAAAACACTCAGTCCTAAAAATATAAATATATATATATATATATCAACCCCACTATGTAGCTCGAAATTGTTGAGGGTCGAATGGCCCGAAATTTTAAAATGACGTCGTTTTAGTGTTTTTTTTTTTTTTTTTCTCCTTTGAAACTAGGAGAAGGAAGAGGGAAGAAGAAAAAAAAAATAGAATAGCGAGTAGAGAGAGAGGAGCCCTGAGCAAGAGAGAGAGAGAGATCGTTGTGTTCGGTTGCCCAGAAAAACTGCGGATTTGAGTAGCCATTGCAAGGTTTTCAAGCTTACTCACAACTTTTCCAACTCAATTTCATTTCCTTTTCTACTTCCCAACTCAGTTGTCCATTTTTGCATTTCCTTTTCTACTTCCCAACTTAGTTGTCCATTTTTGCAGGGATATTTCAAGTTTCAACTTTTTGCATTCCAAGTGTTTGTGGTTTTGACTAATAGAGGTGACTAACAAACCCTTTTTGCACTGCATCCTCTTTTCCAAAGAATGCCCATGAACACTGAAGTTACAAATCATCAAATTATTTGCCTCCAACCCAGATCCAGATATATGAAGCAAGAATTTTCACAGAAGCAACAAATCCAGAAAGAAAATGCAGAAAATTTGGGTAGTGTAATGTTCAAAAAACTTAGAGAGAGAAAGTGGGTTTGCTTCAAATTTGCTCCCCCACTCCGACGGCTTCCCATCTCTGGCGTCCTCTATTCCTCTTTATTCTCTCTTTCTCTCGACATCCTCTCTTTCTACTGTTCCTCCTCTGTTCTCCTTTTGTTTTTGTTCTTCTTCTTTCTCTCTCTTCCTTATAGTTTTAGAGAAAAGCGAGGAAAAAAAAAAATTTAGAACGACGTCGTTTTGAAATTTCGGGCCATTCGACCCTTAGTAATTTCGAGCTACAAATCATTTTTGTATATATATGTCACTCTCTCTCTATCCAACTTTGAGAGCTTCTCTCTCTATACTTTTCCTTCCTTAGGGTTTAGGTGTGAGTGGCAACTAGTGTGGGGGGGGGGGGGGGGGGGTTTCGACGACCTCTGGCCTCCTCTTCCCTCCTCCTACCCCCATTTCTTTCTTTTCCATGCTTTCTACTCAATAACTTGGAAGCTTTGGGCTTTCCATCCTCTCCCTCCATTGTGAGGTGCTTATCTCCCTTTGCTTTAACTTCGATCATGGTCGCCACGGATCTGCCGCCTCTCATCTCCTCCGATCCACTCGGGCGTCGCCTCCTGTTTCGGCCGCCACCACCTCCTATTCACCTCCTCTTTCCACCGAATCTACTACCTCTCCCCCAGATCTGCCGCCATCATCTTGCTCTATTGCCTTCCACCGGCAGCTCCGTCACCACCATTGCCTGGAGTTATAGGTTTTGAGGGTTTTTGTTTTGTTTTTGTTTTTGTGTGTTCACAGTTTATCCACACAGTTTAGATATAGTTTATGTATTTTTGTTAGACTTATTCTAGTGTCGAGCTTTTGTGGTCGACCTCTACTTTGCCGTATAAATGTTATGTCTAGATCTATCCGTACCTTGTCTTTGGTGCTTTATTTGGGGATCTTTCTTTGTTTTACACAAGATTTTTCCTTTGTTTGGTATAAACTTGTTTGATGATTTCCTTGTTAAGTGTTGTTTGACATTCTTCACTTTAATGGAAATTTCTTTCGGTCAAAAACACTAGTCCTATTTTATGTGTTTTTAGTCATCAATTGCGCAGGTAGAATATCCAAAATTATGAAAAGGTCAAAATGACCATGTAAAGTTGGATAGGTCAAGCACCTGTTGGACCACGGGTTGAATCCCTTTGTGGGCATGGGCCAAGCATTCATATGGCGAGGACCCTAGACTACGGGCAGAGTGGTGAAGTGGATAGCACAGTTAGGCCTCGTTTGCAAATATGTTATTTTAGTATTTTTTTGATTTTTTATGAAACAATATGTTAAAAAGAGAGAGAGTGACGTGATAACTTATAGTGATTTTTTGACTAAAATATTTAATTCCCAAACTAGGCCTTAGGGTTAAGATGATTTACATATAGAGAAGGTTATGCTATTAGAAATTTTAATATTTAGCGAGATAAAATAAAAAAAGGATCTTTAAGTTATATGGAATAACGAATTCTCCTCGTAGAAATTAAATCTAATAGAATGATCTTCCTTCTACTCTAAGCGCATGAATGACCTGAACAAAGGTGCACATGAGACGGTCATTCTCATGTGGTTCTTGGAAAGGAAGGATCAACACTGTAAAGAGCTCGTATGGGAAGTTGAGGTTTGGAATTTTTTGGTTAAAATAGTTATAAAAAAATAAAATAGGTTTTTTATTCCAATAAAACAAAATATCATATCTAACCCATAATCATTACATTCTTTCTCTCACAAAAAGTTAAAAAAATCAAAAAATCCTTCCCAAACGAAATTTTTTAGCCCTAAACTAAAATAACCAAAAAGCCAACTCACTTCTCAAACGAACCCAAAATGTAACTTTCATCTTCTTTGGAGGAGTTCAAAAAAAAATAAAAAATAAATTCTTCTTTGGAGAATACATTGAAACTCTCTAATCTCTTGTTCTCCCTTTTTTTTTTTTTGCTCATAACCGTATTTTCTATATTTCTTACTTTATTGTTGGAGGAACTTCTCAAGTCAAATTTTAACCACGCAGTAATTTACGGTGTTCTCTTAATTGCATGCCACAATTCTTAGATTACACTAATTGATCATGTAGCTCCAATTCTACTTGTGCGGAATTCACCTCGCATATAACACACAATTTATTCAACAATACTTGGGAGTCCAAATTTTCATAGTTCGAATGGCTCGAATGTCTCAAAACGATGCCGTTTTGGAGGTAAAATGACATCGTTTTAATACATTCAAGCTATTCAGGCCATACAAATTCGGACAACCAAGCATTTTTGCAATTTATTTCATCCACAATTTTTACTCTATTACATCTAGCTTTATGAATAATTTTTACACAATAGAACAATATTTATGTACTGTTTGACTATCTTATTGTTGTTGGTGGCCATAGCAAGTGTTATCAATTATTTCATGTTTTCTTAAACGTGAACACCAATGTATCACTTGTAATCATGCACTATTTGAATTTAAACTAAAATTTTTGGCCGAAGGTAAATTAAAAAAAAAAATTCTTCAAAAACAGGAGGGAAAAAAAAAAAAAAGGAACAATGCCATCTTTCATTTTCATACACCAAATCACCAATAACAAACAGTATATGCTAAATTCAGGGAGGACACACATTTATTGAGGAACATTCTCTTCCTGTTTGGGGGTAAAAAATCAAAACATGTTTGCATTATTAATAAAGGAAAGGAACGAAAAAGGAATATAAGAGAGAAACAAAAAATGGAAAGGAAAAGAGGAGGAAAATGAAAGAAAATAATAACGGGAGAGAGAAATAATTATGAGAAGTTTTAATTTCCTTTCCCCACTACTTTGCCAGGAAAAATTGGTTACCAGAAAGTGAATAAAAATTCTCAGTTACAACAATTATCATTTCCTTAATTTTTCAAGACAACCAAATGGCAAAATAAATCCCTCCTAATTTTCAACAAATTGTGACCTGTTGTTGACACCATAATATGATTTTTTTTTCTCTTCTTTTTTTCTAACAAATACAAACAATTAGAAAAATACGCAAAATATCTTTCTTCGCTTCAGCCCGTGGGAAGATATATGGCAGAGTTGGAGATCATCTGCAGGAAATGGAAATACAACAAAGAACACACTACAAGAAAAAGAAATAAAGAAAAAAGAAAAAGATGACAGACTCAAAAGTTACATTAAACTACAATGTTGAGACTTCTTAACCGTGGTGCTAAATCGTGGCACAAAAGCTCTCCAAAAATCACAGCAAAAAATCACCCATCACTCGTCCATGTAAAAGCCAGAAGAACAATGGTAAGTGTGGAGAAAATGGTGGCGCCAGAGAACAACCACATAGCCCGGCTCGTGCTAGTATGGTGGATCTCTTGACTGCCCAACTCAACCTCTTTCAAGAGCTCCCTCACCTCATCCATGTCAGAATCTTTTGCAGCCTGGATTAATCTGCTTTGAATCTTCTCTAGCTTGTCTAGCCTCCTATCCCTCGATGCATCCTTGGTTCGCCAAATAAAACCTGTCATCTTCCAAAGGAGAACGCCCACGTAGATGGCCACGATACAGTCCACACTGTAATGGTGGCGTTCCCGTACTTCTCTCTGGGCACTGTGCATTACTAGTAGCCATATCAGAACCGAGCTAAAACCTCCATAAGCTTCCTACAATCACAACAAAATACAGTAACAGTTCAAGATTTGAAAATTGGGGACAATGTCCTCTGGGAGAATGCAAAAACATTTTATTATGCACACCGTCCATGCCATAGCTGTGAGTACTGCTACGAGCATATGGCCACTGTATAGGAGGTCGTTGCAGCCGCCTCCAGCCTTTTTCAGAAGATGATACCATGAAGATCCTTCGAAAGCATTGGGTCGCAAGAAATCAATTAAGAAGTTCATTGATCCCCAATCTGGACGGGGATCTTCAATGAAATTTGCAACTTCATCTGGATAAAGAAGAAGAAAAAAGTTAACACCTTCTTGTCTGGCTTGTACATTTTAGGACAGCTTCACACTGGAGAATCACGTAGAACTAGTGCAAGAAATAAAATAAGATACATATTTTCACTATACTACCAATGGCAAAAACAAACTCAAAACACTATAGGTTTGGTCGTGGAACACATTAACAACCCTGCATTTGAAGTGATTTGAACATGGTAAAAATCATTTGGCTTGGAAAAAGATAAAGAACTTCAAGTGCATGCAACACAGAAGACGAAACATGAGAATGAGAATGAGAATGAGAATGTTAATTCCTAGACAGAACGTACCAAAAGCTCTATCAAGATGGATAAGCTGGCGTATAGCGTTGGCATCAGAAGCATAAGGTACATAATATTTTTGAGCCCAACGATGAGGGTATGCAGGGACTCTGAACCGAACTGATGCACACCAAGGCCGAGCTGATGGCAGAATCGTAGACACAAAAGTTATGGCCCGAAGAAGGCGCCCAATCGCCATGGTGAATATGTATCTTGCACCCAGCCCAAGACCAGGAGCTTTTACAGAGTCAAATAGCACAGAAAATGCCAACATTATAAACAACATCAGGAAATGGTGTAGCCCAATTACATGGGCTCTCAATATCTCAACCATTGTGTGAGGAAGTTTCTCGTTCATTGCCAGCAGAAACCACTGCCCAGTGTCCGGAAGAGGTGCAGTATTACTGTCAAATATTAATAAACCGATCAAATATCCAATTACTAGATATTAGCTGGCATATTGCTGGAGTAGAATTACTTAGGCTATGTTTGGTCAGAGGATTTGGGAAGAGATTTGAAAAGGAAAGAGAAAAGGCAGGTGAAATGTGAACTAAGTAATGCGATGGTGAAACTTTTCATGGAACAACAGTTACAGATCTGTTTGATATCCATATAAGCAATGTATTTTCAACCTACAGCAGCTGAAATATGAAGCTATTGACATTTAGTACACGATTATGTATTCTCAATCATTAAATTTTCCAATCATGCAAACTTACACTCAATGGAATGACTTAGTAAATGTATAATATCCCCTATGCTTTTACCACATGACACCCAAGTTTGTATCCTGGTGGCTACAGGTTTGTGTGGTAGTTGTGCTCTGTATTACTCATTTCGTTGGTGCTAATCCTAGATCACCTTGACTGATCACCTTGATCACTCCAAAATATGATTATTTTTTCCTTGTTGAATCCTCTCAACCCTGCTATTATCAGTCATAGTTCCTGGCCTAAACAAATCATCAAAATCAACTTCACTAACCAGAATCGTTGAGCAAGATTCAACTAGAGAAAACATAAAATTAGATTATGGGAAGATGGAGCCAAGATATTTATCCTACATAAATCTATCAATAACTTCTCTTACAAGTTACAAGTCATTCCAATCCTCACCAGAATGAAGTTAAAAACATTGCATATTCACACATTTTGGACTTCTCAAAGTTAAAATACTTAAGCATAGCCAACCAAAAGTGATTAGGAATTTGCATCATAGGAACTTGTTCACTTGGCAATAATCATTTCTATCAAACTACACATGGAATGTACCACAAATCCTAGTTTCTAACTAAATCGTGTTGCTCTATTGGAATGAATATACATGGACCAAATACTACTAAGATAAACAACACTGCACAAGGCTAACCAAAATGATATGATTGGAGGCTACAATATTGAAGCGGCACTATGGTTCAAACCACATTGGCTATAAAAAAAAAAAAAAACCATGTCCATATATAACAATGCTATGAACCAGGAACAAAGTTTCACGAAAATCATCTCAAAGCCATGGCCAGTCGATCCTAAGCTTTGCCAATCAACTTGCCGGTCGACAAGTCACGGCTTCAAGATGATTTTCATGAAACATTTTTTGTGAAGCCTAGACTTACTGTATCCATACAATATAAGTGCCCTAATACATTCATTCACATGCATATAAACACAAGATAAAAAGCATTTTGGTGCACTTTTTAAGTAAAAATCTAAAAGAATCTGCAACAGAACACCCATACATAAGGGTTAATAATTAGCAACCAAACAAGAAAGATTCAACATATCCAATAACCTGAAATAACTGAATTACACATCATAGATCTATCAAATATCCAGACAACTCATTACAGTTGTCACCAGATCTAACTATGTTTTTAAAATTACAATGAAAAATGTTACTTAAAAAGCAAAACCTATCAAATCAAAAAACTGATCACTCCAAATCAAACCGAAAATTAACAAATCTAGTTCACTTTTTTCAAAGATCGAGCTTTTATATTTCCATTCTTAGAGATTTGTAAAACCTCAAATAATAACACCACAAATTAAACACATATATCGATTTTTACGAGCTGAGTAAGGATTCATCAGATTTGAAGAGAAGAGAAGAGAAATTGTGTATTACCGGTGCCAATCGAGGCCGAGGACGGCGGTGACGAAGCGAACAGAGAGAGCTTCGAAGAGGAGAGCAGAGAGCATGAAAAGCAAGGCGGCGACGAAGGGGAGAGCGGAGCGGAGCTCGGCGGACCAGTGCTTGTAGAAAGGGACGCGAACAACGGCGATGAGAGCGAGAACGGTCCAGAGAAGCGGCTGGAGCTTCTCGTGCCACGACGGAGCAAGGTAGCGGAGGTAGTCAACGCCGACGTACGACATGGCGGCTAAACCGAGGCCTCCACCGCGTAAGGCGGTGAAGATCGCCGCCCGCCGCGGCGGAGGCGGCGGCGACCACCTCATGGTTTGGTGGTGTGTGGCGGCGATGTGTGAGCGAGTGAAACTGTTGAAGATACTTTGGAGTGGTTGTTGAGTTAGATCGGTGAGACTGTATTTGGAAAAGTTTGTTTTGACTTTCACTTTTTTACCGGGTTTCTATTTTAAAAGTTTGTTAAAGATAATTAGCATAATTGGAAATTTCTCTACTTTGTTATCTGAAAAAAAAGAAAAAGAAAAAGAAAAAGGGGGTTTATTTTCAGTTTTGTTTTCTGCATTTTTTTATTTATTTTCAGTGAACTTTTTATATTTTTATTTTATTTCTTAGATTCACTTAATTTAAATGTACATAAAAAAATAAATATTTGTTATTTTTTAATAAATTAAAATTTACTAAATCAAAAAAAAAAAAGTCCATATTTGTGTTTAAATAATAAATTTTTTGATTTAAATATAAAAAAAAACTCATTAAAAATATTTGAAAAAAAACACGAAGAATAAAGTAATTTTAAATAGTATTCAAAAATTAGACTAAACAAATAAAAAGGAAAAAAAAAAACAAGAAGAAATGTTGAACTGAAAGAAGAAGAAGAAAAACAAAACTCGCTTAATGATGTATTTCAAATTTAATGTTGTGGATGCTTCCTTTTAAGGAAAATTTACCCATAAATCCTATTTTCTGAAAAGTTGAACCATTTAGTCTTAAAAGTTTTCTTATGCATCATTTAGTCCCATTTTATTTTGGTAATGTTTTATTGAATTTTCATTATTTTACAAGTTACAATAGTACCCCTTTTATGGAATGTTTGTTTCCTAAAAATCTGTAACATTATAAAAATTAATCTTTTTTTACATCACAACATCATCAAACATCTGGGCCATGATCAACATCATCAACATTAGTTCCATCATCAACATCAGCGACATCCACCACCACCGTATCCACCCTCACGACGACCACCACCACCGCCCACTCTTCAAATCAATCTGCAACATTCGATAAAAATCGAACAAGCAACGAACTCCCTCAATTCGAACCTCGACCACCGATTTCCCTTCCACGAACCCCGATCGGAGCGAATCGACGACTTCTGGAGCAAAATCAACCCACGATCCGTAAAAGAGAAAAAAGAGTCAAATCTAAAGAAATCTGTCATTGGAGAGAGAGAGAGAGTGCAAAGTCAAGTTCATCCAACCAAACTTGGTCTGCCTACTATATTTTCTCACTCTATATCTATTCGCGTGTAGATATATATATATATATGTATGCATGTATGTATGTATGTATATCATGCACTTTGATGCTATGAGCTCTCGATGAATTCGAGCCCTAGTTGATCTCTCACACTCAACTCTCTCATCCCCTGTGGGATTTACAGCAACAGAACACAGGTTTGATTGATTTCTGTATGGGTAGTTTTATGTGTGTGTAGTCAATTTTTGATTGACTTCTAATTGATTTACTTAACAATTGTGATTTGGGATTTTTAGGGTTTTGATCGTTGAGCAAGATCAAGAAACCAGATTTTCTTGATGATGATGATGATGATTATGATGAATTCGGAGGAACCCTAACCCTAACAGTATCTACAACGTCCCTCTCGATAAACATCAGCGTCGCTTTCGAATTCGATTTCGAATTCATGAGTTTTGGTTATGAGATATGGCACTGTACAATGAGAAGCTCTGGAACAAACACGCGAAGCAATTCACACATGTGATCCTGATAATGGGAGTCTGAAGAACAATGTTTGATGTTCGATTAGGCCTTGATGTTTGATGTTTGATAGTGGAGATGTTCAATGTTTGAAGAACAATGTTTGATGTTCGATTAGGCCTTGAAATTTAATTTTTTTGTTGATGTTGTTGGTCCGGAATGTTTGATGTTCATATGTTGATGATTAATGTTGGTGATGTTTGATGATGTTTTATTAATGTTTGATATTGTTGATGTTTTTGTTTGATGTTGTTGATTTTTTTTGTTGATGTTGTTGGTCCGGAATGTTTGATGTTCATATGTTAATGATTAATGTTGGTGATGTTTGATGTTTGATGATG
Source organism: Camellia granthamiana (assembly GCA_036172215.1). NCBI lineage: Eukaryota > Viridiplantae > Streptophyta > Magnoliopsida > Ericales > Theaceae > Camellia > Camellia granthamiana. Next base: position 17,502 of record JAXFYN010000698.1, read on the forward strand.
ATTAATGTTATTGATGTTTTTGTCAATGTTTGAAGAACAATGTTTGATGTTCAATTAGGCCCTGAAATTCAATTTTTTTGTTAATGTTGTTGGTCCAGAATGTTTGATGTTCATATGTTGATGATTAATGTTGGTGATGTTTGATGTTTGATGATGTTTTGTTAATGTTTGATGTTGTTGATGTTTTTGTTTGATGTATATGCCCTCTATGGTCAATTTCCCTATAATGGGACCTTTTAGTCTATAAGAAAACTTTTAAGACTAAACAGTGTATAAGTTGTTAATTTGGGATTTATTGGTGCATCACCCTTGTTTTAATTAGAGTTAGACGTTTAAAAAAAAAAAAAAAAAAAAAATTGACTATGGTGTCATTTGGAAAGTGGGTTGGTTTTTTGGCTTTTTAATTTTTTGACTATTTTAGCCTGGGGCTAAAAAGCCTGATTTGGGAAGGACTCTTTGACTTTTTTGACTTTTTGGTGAGGTGTCTTCATGTTAAATGACCAAACTGCCCTTCAAATAATTTGCTCATTTCAACTCCTTGCCGTTGATGCTCCACGTCAGCGTCATTTTGCCGTTTTTCATTTTTTTTCTTTATTTTTTTTTTTGTATCAGGCGTCTTTTTATCATTTTTTTTTTTATTTATGTTTTTGTATAAGGCGTCTTTTAATGGTTTTATTTCTTTTTAAATTTATGTTTTTGTCTTTTTCTTTGGGTTTTGTATACATTATTTTGTTCTTTTTTTTTAATCTACGTTTTTGTCATTTTTATTTTTATTGGCATACATTAATTTGTTTTTATTTTTGAAAAATTGGTTTTCATATGTTTAATTTATTTTTAAATTACGTGGCAAATGCTAAATTATGTTTTTATTTTTTTATTTCTTATTTTTGTGGGTGAGGCGTATTTTTTTGGTTCTTTTTTTTTAATTTATGTTTTTGTCATTTCTTTTTTATTTCTATACATTAATTTGTTTTCATTTTTTAAAAATGGGTTTTCTTGTGTTTCATTTTTTTTCAAATTATGTGGCAAATGGTAATTTCTGTTTTTAATTTTAATTTTAATTTTAATTTTTTTTTGGATGAGGCTTATTTTTGTGGTTCTGTTTTTTAAATTATGTGGCAACTGCTAATTTATGTTTTTTTTTAATTTTATTTTTTTTGCTTGTTTGTTTTTTTTTTGGAAAAATATTTTCTCATGTAATTTATTTAAAATGATGTCAAAAATCATAATGTACTTACCAATGCACATGATAAATTTTGATTTTGTATTTTTTATTTTTCTTATTTGTTTGACCTTGGTTATTTTTTTTCGAAAAGGCTTTTTTCTGTGGTTTTTAGTTTTTTACTCCCAGCCAACTCCTTCCTCCACGTCAACGTCATTGTACTCTTTTTTTTTTTGTGGATGAGACGTATTAAATTGGAATTTTTTTTTTTAATTTATGTTTTTGTCTTCTTTTTTTTTTGTATACATTAATTTGTTTTTATTTTCAAAAATGATTTTTCATGTGTTTTATTTATTTTAAAATTACGTGGCAAATGCTAATTTTTGTTTTTATTTTTTGGATGAGGCGTATTTTTGTAGTTCTTTTTTTTTTTAATTTACGTTTTTGACTTAATTTATTTTTATTTGTATACATTAATTTGTTTTTATTTTTCAAAAATGATTTTTCATGTGTTTTATTTATTTTTAAATTACGTGAAAAATGCTAATTTCTGTTTTTATTTTTTTATTTTTTGGATGAGGCGTATTTTTGTGGTTCTTTTTTTTTTAATTTACGTTTTTGTCATTTTTATTTTTATATGTATTTGTATACATTAATTTGTTTTTATTTTTGAAAAATGGTTTTTCATGTGTTTTATTTATTTTTAAATTACATCGCAAATGCTAATTTCTATTTTTAATTTTTTTTTCAACTTTCTTTGTTTTTTCTGGGAAAAGGTGTTTTTTGGGAAAAGGTTTTGTTTTTTTACTTTGTGTGTGCTGAGGCGATGCCCCTCTTTCATGTGGGGGTAGTTTCGTAAATTTACCTTGGCATTGGTTGTTGCCAAGCACGGGAGCCTCTATTTGCACACACCAATTCCACTATTTGCACACACTTAATGAATTTTATTTTTATTACAATTTTGTCCCTAAATAAAATGACCATTATAGACATCCCACAGAATTTTGTCCCTCTCAATACACACACGTTGATCCACACACACGTTGATCCAAATAGAGGCTCCCTCTGCTTCCTCATTTTGCTAAATGATCCACACACACACACCAGAGCTGTCTTTATCATTCTTCCTTCCTCATTCTTCATTCCATTTTTCATTAAACACACACTAAATCCGAAGGAAGAGTGAGTTTTGCTCCATTTTGATTTTCCAGCGTCGTTCGGAAAACCAGGGTTGAATTATATGAAATTTTTCGGTAGTTGAAAACCGAAAATTAAACTTAATTTCGGAAGTTATCCTCCGAATAATGTAAAGAGTTTCGGAAATAAACTTTCGAATTAGATTAAAATTTTCGGAAATCAACATCCGAATTAAATTAAAATTTTCGGCAATCAACTTCCGAATTAAATTGAAAAATTCGGACACCAACAGTTGAACAGTAGCAATAATTTCGGCCTGTTACTTCCGAATGAAGGCACATTTTTTTTTTTCATTTTATCTTCCAATTGTGTAACTTTCAAACTAAATTTGCAATTTCAAATAGCCATTCACATGTTTAATATTAGTAAATGTTTAAAAATTTGTAATGTCAATTCACATGTTTAAAAATGTTTAAAAATTTGTAATATTAGTAAATGTTTAAAAATTTGTAATGTCAATTCACATGGATTTTATGTTTCAAATTGCTCATCAAATGTAAATATTTGATAATAAGAAAATATCACTTACAAAATCAACGACCACTGTTACCATTCCATTCTAAAAATAAAATGTTATTACAATACCATTGTTGCCATTCCATTGTTAACCACTGTTACCATTACATGTCAACCACTGTTAACCACTGTTACCATTACAACAATATCATCTTACAAAAATCACCAAAACAAATTCATCAAGACGCAAATAACATGTCACGAATCAGCTGCATGCCTATGCCTAGGCCTACGACTGTATGTCAATGTCGAAGATGGAAAGCGACCTCCAGCAGAACTAGGTCCAGCTTCGTCAATGTGCTGACCTTCAAGAACATGTGTCATACTCTCGATAGCCTGGTAAAGTCGATAGGGATGGCGAATCCCCTCCTGATAACCAGCGTCAATAATAGGATGTGAAATCTGCAGTGCATGTGCAATACGCTGCATTTGAAAAGAGTATCACATTTTAGGAAACATATGAGAAAAAAAAAAGTAAGTTACATATGCATAAGAGAGGATAATGTATTACATCCGCATGTTCGCTGAAATCCTGCTGGTCATGGACACGCGGTTCGTCAGTGCGCTCCACATATAGGTGCGTGATATTCTTATACCAATCCATGTAAGCCGGTACACATTGCCAAGGCTGACGAACTGGTGTGCTCCTCCGTTGCTCAGATAACACGTGGTTATCCCAAGCCTCCCAGATCCTATCCAAGTATCTGTACATCACTGTATATCGTGCAGATATGTTGCCTCGCGCACCACGAGTAGGAGCTAGCGGTGCATCTGGGATGGTTTGAACCCTGCCAAACTGCCTCAAAACTCTATCTGGATGATAGGGTTCGACAACGTCTAAGCACTTTAAGCATCCATGGTAGAACGTAACCGGGTTACATGGATGACGGTCTCTGCAGCTGTGGTATGGATCCCAAATAACCTGTAAACGTAAAGTGTTTTTGCATTAAAGTACATAAAGGGTAAGATAAATGGAAGTGTTCAAATTATCGTTGGATGAGTAAACTTACATCAGTAGCTACTAAGCTGTCAAGCTGGGCTCGAAAAGATTTCAAATGGTCAATGGAGGAACCCGCCTCTCTCCTAGATGCCCAATGGTACACGTGTGGCATGTCTTCATTGTAGCCCATGTTCTGATAAGGTCGGAATGCTCGGAAGTGCTCATAAATCCACGCCTCCAAAAGAGTCATATAACCACCCATCTGCCTAACCCCAGACCGGCTAGCAAACCCCAACTGTCTATATGAAAATGCTAGTGCAGCAGCACCCCAAGCATAAGTATGTATGGATCCCAAATCCATCAACAAGCCGAGGTAAACAACGGGAACCTTGCCACCACTCTTGTCATTGAAGAGTGTACATCCCAACAGGAACAACAAATAAGCCCTTGCAGCACGCTGTATAGCCTCCTCGGGGTCTGAATCTGTGACACCAGCGAACTGACTTCGCAACCATTCAAGCCTAACTGAATTGCCACCAGCAGAAGAAACCTCTTCGTATGCTGCACCTTCAGTAACCCCCAAGCCATAAACAAGTAATGTAACTCCATGATGATCTGTCACATCTGGTATGCTGACTGATTTGCCTACAATGGAAAGGCCAAGAATAGTGCCAACATCATCCAGGGTCAAGGTCATCTCACCAACTGTCATGTGAAATGTGTTCGTCTCAGGTTGCCATCTCTCAACAAAACTGGAGATTAGAAGCTTGTTGACGAAACGATAAGTGCAACGAGCTAACTGTGACAGTCCAGACTGCTCAATAATGGCCTTGAATCTGGTGTTGTTCTCTACTAACCACCATGGCCATGAAAGGATCTTGGAAGAATGATTATGACACTTTAGGGGCCCTCGTTCCTACAACACAAATGATATGTCATTACAAAGTACCATACAACACACACACAAAAAAATAAAATCATATATAAATGAATTTCAGTTTTACCTCCCCATGCCAAATAGCTGCAGCCACATGACTATTGAAACTCCGCAGTATTGACGGATCAGTCGGTCCACCTGGAAAAGCATGAGTAAGGTACTCTTCCTGGACAGGAGGAGAATCAGGAAAAGAGGTATCCTCCATAGCAATGTCAGGCATATCATAATCTTGAACTCGTCTTTGGCTTCGGCCCCCACTTTGACTGGAACTTGGAATATCATATTCAACCTCAACTGGATCACGACCTCGACCACGACCTTGACCTCGTCCTCGCCCACGCCCTCGTCCCCGTTCATGGTCTACATCCAATTGACGACGTCGTCTATTTGAAGTAGTAGGTGGGACATGTTGTTGATATTCAGAATCCATATTAGCTGCAAAAAATACTAAGTGTGTATGTAAATAAAGAATAAGTGTGCCTAAAGAATAAGTGTTTTAAATTATAATGAGTGTTATAATTAAGTGTTATAATTAAGCGTTATAATTAAGTGTTATAATTAAGAAGAAGAAAAAAAAAAAAAAAAAAAAACCTGTTCGGAAGTTCAGAACCGAAAATACCTATTCTGTTCGGAAGTTGTTGTCCAAAATTTAAACTACCATTCGGAAGTTGAAAACCGAACAAAACCATTATTTTCGGAAGTTGCAATCCGAACCAAATACATATTTTCGGAACTATAGTGCCGAATGGAACCATAAAATTCGGAAGTAGATTGCCGAATAAGAACAAAAATTTCGGATAACCAGTTCCGAATGAGGAAACACAGCAACCACGACGGAAAATTTCGAAAATGGTAAAAATTAACCCACATTACAAATAAAATAGGATTGAGAAGATTCAAATCTGTGTAAACTAACCTAAAATGTGAAGATTTCAATGCCCTTTGCCCTTCAATGCCAATACTTCCGAATGTGAAGAGTTCAATGCCCACAGATTGAAGTTGCAATACGCTGCCCTTCAGATTGAAGATTGAAGATTGGGGAGGAACGGTGGAGAGATGGGTGTGTGTGTGAGAGGGTTCTCAGCTGGGTGTGTGTGAGAGAGGGGTCTCACGGGTGTGTGTGTGTGAGGGGGGTGTGTGTGTGAAATTTACATTTAGGGGTATATTTGTAATTAGAGGTGCGTGTAGTGAGTCAAATATATTAGGGTTTATTTTTTTAGTGTGTGTATTGAGAAAGATTTGTATAGAGAGGAAAGGGTGTGTGTATATAGAAGCTCCCGCCAAGCACCTGACAAGCTTTTGTCTCCATTTGGCTAATTTAGCCTTTTTTGTCCGGTAGTGGCTAAAATAGCCCAAACTTCTCTTGCCAAACGACACCTATATTGCTTCCACCTGCAGGCTGCAGCTCAGCCAAAACTCCATCGTTTTGACTAGGTTTGATTTGTGTGTATATATATATATATATTATTGTATTTTATAATACACATCTATTAAAAAAATTGAAAGGATTTGTTTAGTTAAAATAAAAAAAGTAAAAGTTGTATGGAAATTTACAATATTTTTATTTGTCTCAAAATCACTTCTCTATAAAATAAAATAAAAAATGCAAATCAATGTTAAAACATAAACACTTGAAATAGAAAACATAAACACTAGAAACACAAAAATTTAGATTTAAATGCAAATCAATGTTAAAACATAACACTTAATTAATTAATTAATTAATTTTTTTTTATAGAAAAGTGATTTTGAAGCAAATAAAATTATTGCGAAATTAAATTTTCATACAATTTGTATTGTTTTTAATTTTAACTAATCAAATTCATTCAATTTCTGTAATAGATGTGTATTACAAAATATAATAATTTTTTATTTTTATTTTTATTTTTTATATATATACTAATCAAACCCACCCAAAACGATGAAGTTTTGGCTGGGCTGTGGGCTGCAGGTGGAAGCACTATAGTCAATTTTTTTTTATTTTTTTTATTTTTACATACAAATTAAATGGTGCTGTAGGGTGTGGTGACAGCACCCACCTTACTCCCGGCCTATAGAGCATTCAATAATGGAAAATATTTGAAACACTTAAAAAAAATTATCACAATTCGATCTATTTTGAAGTCAAATTTTAATTTGTTACACATTTAATAATATAAAATTCAACTATCTTATCACTTTATTATGAATTTAAAAGTGTAAGTCTTTAACAATTTTGTTTCAAGCATAAGTTTCTTGTAACATTGTACAATGTTATACATAGAAGGGACTAGATTGTCTCTAGTTTATGATCGGATTAGATTGTCCAATTTGGTTCATTGGGTTCACTTTTGAGTTTCGTTTCGTTGGTCCAAACCATTCAAATTTTATGACATTGTTGCAAAACAAATAAATTTTATGTAAGACTAATCGTATTATTAGTCTTTTTTTTTTTTAACAAAAAAAAAAGGACTAATTCCACCAACTGTTCCTATAATTTGGAGCTCGCGTCACTTTGATCCATAACTTTTCAATTGTAATACTTTGACCTTGATTTTGAATCTTGTTCTAAATAAGAATAATTAAAGATATTTTCTTTGTAAATGGTCCATTTTAGGGGCAAAGTCATCATATAACTTATTTTGTGTTAGTTAATTTGTATGTTATTTGAAATGTAATGACATTTTTTAATGAATAATGCTGAATTTTTTTTTGTTATAAAGTTCTGTTTGATTTAGTTTTTAGAATCTATTTTCAAAATTTTTTTTAAGAAATTAAAAATTAAATTGGTGAAAAAAATTAAAGCATATTGTTTTTATATAATTTTATATTTTGGGAGGGTAGAAATAATTTTTTTAAATAATTTTTTTTTGGTATTTATTTTCATTAAATTAATTTTAATTTTTTCAAAAGTTAAACATGGCGACAATTTCAATATCATTATTAAATCAATCCATTAAATCAAAAAATCCAAAACTAAAAAGATTTCATATATTAAATATATTGACTACACATTAAAAGCCTAATAATCATCTATTATATGATAACCATAAAATATCTGTTAACAACAACTACAATCATCTATTACATTATAACTATCCAAAAAATCAACAAAAACAACCACTAATTACATTATCATAATCCAAAAACATATTAAAATTTAATTTGATAAAAAATATAAAAATATAAAAGATTTATCATTTTTATATAGTAATTTTTATCTTTGGTAGGTAGAAGTAATTTTTAAAAATTCAAAAATAATTTTATGATATTTATTTTTGTTAAATTAGTTTATTTTACTAAATTGATGATTTTGCCCTTGAAATGGAACAACAGTGTCTTCAATTGTTCTTATTTGAAATAAGATTCAAAATTCAAGATCAAATGTATCACAATTAAAAGATCAGTGATTAAAGTGATACAAGTTTCAAACAACAGGGACTATTAGTGTAATTCAGACAAAAAAAAAAAAAAAAAAAAAAAAAAAAAAGCAAAAGTTCCATAGGGGTATTGGCCCTGTTTGGTAGAGCTGTGGGAAAGTACTTATAGCTTATGCCTAAACAGCTTATAACTTATAACTATGACCATAAGCTGATTTCCAGCTTATTCTTAAAGTATCTCTTGCCCCACTCAAAGAATAAGCTGATTTCTGACTTCCAAAAAGCTATAAGCTATAATCTATAAGCTAAACCAAACACATCAAAATAGCTTAAATTAAGCTGAAAACTGAAATAAACTGTAATTAAACTCTGCCAAACAGGCACATTATAGTTTTTGTTGGCTTTGACCCTGGGATAATTTGTTAATAGGCAGATTTAACCAACCTAAAGGAAGGGACCCCTAGTAGGTAACGTTAGGTCCAGACATAGTACACAATAAGGATCGTAGAGCTGTGCGACAATAATACAGCACATCATCTAAAAATTTATACGTTTCCAAATGTCAAACCCGAATAACTTGCGTGAAAAAGAGCCTCAAAAACCAATGAACCATCACCAGCGATGGTCATCGTAACTCTAATTCCATCACCTTCCAATAAAAAATAAAGCCAAAGTTATATTTATTTATTTATTTTAATTGCTTTCAAATTTTTAGTATAAATATTAGTTGGACCCCCCACGCACATCATTGGCTACAAATAAAATTATGACGATCGTGCTATCATTGGCTAAGAGTAATAGATCGAGGTAAAGACTTGACAAATTATTATTAAATTCTATAAATTTTATTGTATGAATTGAAACTACAAGCAAAATCCTAAACTCTAAGTAAATTCCAAAGCTTTTAATGGAATAAAAGTCCTGAAAACATGAAAAATGGGATAAAAAAAATATATAGATTGAATAATCAAATAATAAAAAAAATAGGTAATTATTAAAAACAAGTTGACCTTAAAAGCTGTGAATTCCATTATTTCATTTTAAATTAAACCTAAAAAATATGTCAAAATTTTATATTTACTAGTTTCGAGAAAAATGTCTAAATTTTTTGTTTGTTAGCTCTGGAAGGAATAGAATAGCTTCACAATAATAGAATCCATGACCATGCAAGCAAAATGAAATAGCATGGATATGATTACATGATGAATCAAAATGGAAATGATGAACTGATCATTCTTATATTAGTAATTACTCAGCTTTAAAAATCAGAAATACTTTATATCATTTCCTATTTTCATAATTTAGCATTTTAGAATATGTCTAAATTTTCTACTTGTTGATTTGAGAATGTTGCACTTGTTCATAATTATTCCATTTTATTGTGAGGGAAACACTATATTCGCAAAAGAATCTATATCATTTCCTATTTCATAATTTAGCATTTTAGAATATGTCTAGATTTTCTACTTGTTGATTTGAGAATGTTGCACTTGTTCATAATTATTCCATTTTATTGTGAGGGAAACACTATATTCGCAAAAGAATCTACTTCATCCAAATAGATGATGAGACAGGACATTCACTGAATGCAGCAACATGATGCAATATCTTGATTAAGTGGGGCTGCCTTATTATTTTGACTACTGTATGTTCATGACCAAGAAACAAAAAAGGTCTCAATTATACAAAATGCACCCCATGATTCCCAAACTACATTCAAAGATCCAAAACTTTAGCGTTTGGTGGAATAATTTCATATGGCATAGAGGAAAACAAATGAGAATTAGCTGGAATGATTTTCAAAAGTTGCACAAATGGAGCTCCAACAAAATAATTAGGGAAACATACTCTTTTTTTTAAAATAACTTTACTAATAATAAGAACAACCCACTAAGCTCCTTAGACTCCGTTTGGGAAGTAGGTTGACTTTTTGACTTTTTGGCTTTTTTGGCTATTTTAGCCTGGGCTTAAAAGTTTGGTTTGGGAAGGACTTTTTGACTTTTTGACTTTTTTGACTTTTTTTGTGAGAGAGGAGTGTAATGATTATGGGTTGGATGTGATGTTTTGTTTTTTGTGGCTAAAAAAGCCTATTTTGTCTTTTGTGGCTAAAATAGCCAAAAAGCCTGGCTTTTTGGCTTCCCAAACGGTGGCTTAGTATGATAAGTAATTAATAAAATTATACGTATAAATTTTTTTAACAAACATAAAATAAAAAAAAGAATCAGGGATAGAGACAGAGAGAGCTGCAAATGGAAAATCCAAATCAGAGTTCATCCCTATATCAAAATTCCAAAAAAAGAATGTTACATGAGATGGAAAAAGTATTGGAAAAGCTGGGCCGTTTTCAATTCCCTTCATATTTGGGATCAGCCATCACATAGTGGTAAGCAATCACCAAGACAAATATGAAAATGCCAAGAAAGTTGGAATTGAATCCCAAGTCTTGATCATCAATCATCTGCCAAAGCACAAACTAACTCAGAACTTAACATGTTGCTATCCCTCGTCACTTTTGAATACATTGCTAATCTCTAAAGTCATGAGCAGGTTATTAATACAAAGTCATTAAAGAGTAATATTGTCTCAAAGAAACACATAATTCACTAATGAAATGCACACCATGTATTCGGCGTCAGAGAAGGGGAGCACACACGCACACCCAAAAAAAAAAAAGGAAAAAAAAAAAGACATCCAATCAAGTTCAAATATAGCACAGAGACAAGGTTTGGGGTGCATTTAGATGCTTTTAATTCAAGTGGACAAGTTTCAATTGATTATGTGGTCTTAAACTCAATTGAAGATTTTATATTTCCCTTTGCAATGGCAACAGTTCGTGCCCTCATAATATATAGTTTGCTAAATCCATACATCACGCCCACTTTACCCTCAACTTTTCCATTTCTATATTATTATTTTTTTTACTTTAATTGGTAAAATGTTGTCCACAAGTGAGATAATTGTTAGGTTGAGCTAGATAAGTAGTAGGTCAAATCAATCACTGTTTATATAATATCATTACAATAACAAGTTCGCATCACACAACCAAATAATCAATGTTGATTAAGACATAACATGATGCTAAATAAACTCCGATTTACTGGAATATATTTGTAGGGCAATTACTATATGTTAGAGGTTACTCATTTCATCCATTCAGTCATGATCTGAAACACAATTAGATATCCACATGACATAAACATTTAAGAGAATGCAAATAATCTACTATACATAGCATACATATTCTCAAAAAAAAAAAAAAAAATCATTCATAAAAGCAAAACAAAAATGGACTCATCAAATAGATAAAGGTAACCAAGATGTGTCAGTATCAATAAGCAGCAATATTTATGCTCTTCAGTTCAAATGGGATAAAGCCTTTCACAGACATCTTTAAAAGCTTGGTTCTGAAGCTCTATAGAGAGAGATTCTTGAGCTCTTCATTAGACTAAATATGTTACTACTTTAATTTGAACCTCCACAGCTAGGGGGGAAAAATCCAGAAAATGTTATGGCAGTTGACTTGAGCAAAAGTTGCCACCGCTCTAAAAGAGTCGAGAGAATAATATTAGTTATAGACATGCATTGTCCATTGACTGTTGCTTCAAGCTCTGCTGCAAACACATTCCTAAGGACGCAGAAGATAAACAGAAATTCAATCCAAATAAAGTTCATCATGCCCTTTTATATTGGTGTGGAAACAGGTGGTACAACCATGAGATGTCTCTTTAGAGGTTTTTACCTAAGTAACTTTCTTTGGTGGCCAAGGTAAACAGGGTTGGGATCACAAAATATTTATTAATTTCTAAGTGTAGTTCATAGTGTTATATTAGTGGGGTAGTTTTTTTGTGGAATTATAATCCATTATTCATACTAATAAAGAAACACAATTTCAAAAGAGGAAATGGTCTCCTGAGCTTTCAAGTAATGTTTTTAATAAATATATGTTATTGCACCATTTCAACTGCCAACCAAAATTCTCATTTCAATGTTCATATTCCTAATTGAGCTTTTTTGCAGGGAAAAAAATACAACAACAATTGCAGAAGAAAAAAAAAAAAACACAAAGAAAAAACAGAACAAAAAAAGAGCAAATAATATTGAAAAAATCAATCATATTCTTACCTTCCCTTAATGATAAGCTGTAGGCCTCCAAAAAACAACAGCAGCAAACAAATAAACCTACAAAAACAATAAATGATAATGAAAAACAAAACAAAACAAAAACTACAAGCAATATATATATAGTTTGCAGGAAGGGAACAAAAATTGCATATTTTCTATTTCTATTTTCATAGGCATATTATCAAACAGGTAGTATGCATAGGAAGAGGCTTTGCCATGAAGAGAATTTATGGGTTATTTTAGTGAGGCATATTATCAAACAATTGGTACGCATAATTAACAAACACAAAAAACATACGAATCAGATATGAACATCTCAGTTGAAGACAAACAATGAGCATAAACATCGCCAACATGTATTGCAAGCAGACATAAGACAGGAAAATACACCGAGAGAGAGAAGATGAGCATACCATTTATTTTGTTTGCTACATGGCGGATGGCGGCGGACGTGCAGTTTGTTAGATAATGTCTCAATGGGACCACATAATTAAATGTGGTGTTATCATTTATAAGAAGCCTACAATTTAAGTGATTCAATTTAGTTAATAGGCTTAAGGGTATATGTGTTATGGACCTAATGTGTAGATACTAGTTGTATAATTTCTATTTCTATGAGGGGCAGAAATAGAAATTAAAACATATTGGTTAAAGTTGGTTTTCATTCCTTTTGAACTTCCACAACCTTTCAGTTTTGAAAACCAATTACAACCTTTAAAAGGTTATGGTCCCTATTCCTTCCCAAGTGGAAAAAAGAACACTGTCATTTTTCTAAATCCTCTCAAGGAGAAACATAAGGCACCAAAGGGGAAAGGATTAGAAGGCAATAACATAATCAATAACAAAGAGTTTATTGATAATCACGCTTCCGTTTAACCGTTCATCAATGGATTCAGGTATGTCATTTTGTCTTGATTTCTTGATAATACACATGGTAAATGATCCGAAGTGTAAGGTTTATGTTCTGAAATTTATGTTTACAATTGGTATCAGAGCCAGCATATCATGTGTCTTATCAGAATTGATATGCTTTATTCATTCTATTTAGTTTCCTGGAATCAGATTCTGAATTTTCTTATGGATGTAAATTCTGTTTTTTCCTGTTTTGTTCTGTGAAAATGGCAATCTGTTTTCTGGAATTGTACAATGATTCAGTGGGCAGTTTTTTTTTTTTTTTTTTCTCTCAAATGGATGAACATCATGTATTTATATATATATAGATATATCTTGCGATTTGATCGGTTTAATTTTGAACATAAAAAAAAAAAACTATTTGTTTTTGGACCCGTCAATTCTATTTATATATGTATGTATATAATTGGGATTGCTGCAGATTATATAAAATATACGGGGTCACAAATTTAGAAATCTTTAAATTTAATGTAATTTCATACAACGTCTACAGAAATTTAATTTTCTAACATTCTCAATATAAGTCAATTCAAACAAGATGTCACAAAAGTGATCTCTCTTGTCTAGATTGTTTTATATGGAATGTTTTGATGTTCATGTCTGTGTATCTCATACGGGTATTTATCGGTCCAAAGACATGATTAAGACTTGGCAGAATTACACACACATTTTGTGGTGATAAACATGTGCCAATTGTCAAGAAAACCTAATGTGAATAATAAATCCATCAAAAGATAGATTTGTTATTTGACATAACTTATTGTCAATGTTTGATCATTACAACAAGAATACCACTTACAGTTAATATCACTACCCAAAGGCTTGGTATTAATGTTGTGCTAGGTATTTTGAGATGTCGTCATTAAATTAATTTATTTAGAGATTATCTGTTTGGTAACTTAATGTGAGCATAAGTTACGCGTCCGGATATTGCGTTTATAGTTGGAATGTTAGGCAGATATTTAAGTAATCCTGGCATGGATCATTGGAAAGCAGTCAAGCGTGTTATGCGATATTTACAGAGAACAAAGGAATATATGCTCACATATAGGAGATCGGATAAGTTAGAGGTCATTGGATATTCCGACTCCGATTTTGCTGGATGCCAAGACAGTAGGAAATCCACATCAGGCTATATTTATCTGTTAGCTGGCAGAGCAATTTCTTGGAGGTCTGCAAAGCAGACGCTCATAGCTTCATCCACCATGGCCGTAGAATTTGTAGCATGTTATGAGGCATCAAACCAAGGGATATGGCTGCGGAATTTTGTCACTGGGTTGCGTATTTTGGAAGGCACTGAAAGACCACTTAAGTTATATTGTGACAATAAGTCTGCAGTTTTATATTCCAATAACAACAGGAGCTCGACAAAATCAAAGCATATTGATATCAAGTTCCTAGTTGTAAAAGAAAGAGTGCAGAGTGGACAGATTTCCATAGAGCACATTGGGACAAACTCCATGATAGCGGATCCACTTACGAAGGGACTACCACCCAAGGTCTTTCATGAGCACACTGCTCAGATGGGTGTTGTTCTATTTGAGAACATTCTGGTTTAGTGGGAGTTTGTATTTATATTACTGCTTTATGTCAGCCTTGAGTTTTATCTATGTAATTAGATTAATTTCTGCAAAAATGAAATATTCAGTTTATTACGCTCTGTTACGTATTGTGAAGTATTGATCTCAATAAAGTTAAGTAGGACCAGTTGGAAATAGGCATGTATGGATCACATCACATGTAATTTCCATGCCACGCATCCATGATTGATCTATGTCATTTAGCTGTATTAGTATACGTGACCATTGGTGGGTCGAGTTACGATTGATGTAACGAAGACCGCTTTGATCCTATATTAATATAGTTAATGGACAAGATTGTATGGATACCCTCAAGTTATGATAACAAATTTTTGAGCTCACTAAAGTTAAGCACATTTTTCAGGATACATATGTGGTCCAGTGGGAGATTGTTAGATAATGTCTCAATGGGACCACATAATTAAATGTGGTGTTATCATTTATAAGAAGCCTACAATTTAAGTGATTCAATTTAGTTAATAGGCTTAAGGGTATATGTGTTATGGACCTAATGTGTAGATACTAGTTGTATCATTTCTATTTCTATGAGGGGCAGAAATAGAAATTAAAACATATTGGTTAAAGTTGGTTTTCATTCCTTTTGAACTTCCACAACCTTTCAGTTTTGAAAACCAATAAATAGAAATTAAAACCAATAATGGTTAAAGTTGGTTTTCATTCCTTTTGAACTTCCACAACCTTTCAGTTTTGAAAACCAATTACAATCTTTAAAAGGTTATGGTCCCTATTCCTTCCCAAGTGGAAAAAAGAACACTGCCATTTTTCTAAATCCTCTCAAGGAGAAAAATAAGGCACCAAAGGGGAAAGGATTAGAAGGCAATAACATAATCAATAACAAAGAGTTTATTAATAATCACGCTTCCGTTTAACCGTTCATCAATGGATTCAGATATGTCATTTTGTCTTGATTTCTTGATAATACACATGGTAAATGATCCGAAGTGTAAGGTTTATGTTCTGAAATTTATGTTTACACAGTTCTCTGTATTTATTCTTCGACTGATGAGAATGAGTCGTTTACGTAGCACACCATCGATGCTGCCAGTTGTCTTTCGTGAGACCACGTGGCTGATAGATTGCAAGCCCATATGGCTTCAGATTTGCATCAATGGCCGTGGGCGGTGGGTGAACCAGGTAATTTGAGAGAGTTTTAAGGATACTGAAGTCATATGAAGCATTAGATTCACCATAAGGTTTTCACCATCTATATATGGTTATAGATTATAGATAAGCACCAACGTTACACCACTGTGTTAGACCGCTGTTATATCCTTTTTATATATGTTATAGATTGAATAATTTAGCCTCTTTCATGGATAAGAAAAGTTTAAAAAGGAAAATGACAAAAAGGTGGGCTCATTTCCCAAAATTTAGGCTCAATATCAGTCTTAGGCTCCAATTTCATGCGTAAGGATCCTCTAGAATGGTTTTCTAAAATGATCTCCTGAAGTGATGAAAGGATGTGCGACACGTGTCCCACTCAGCCTCCAAGGGCTGAGATTTCAATTCACCAAAACGACGTAGTTTTAGTGAGTAAATTGAAAAAGAAAAAAAAAATCCTTGTTCTGAGTTTCTTTTCAAGTTGTTCCTAGAGAGAGAGAGAGAGAGAAAGAGAGAGAGAGGAGGGCGGAGAGAAGAGGAGGCTTTTCAAGTTGTTTCTGGTTTCTTTTTGCTTTCTTTGATTTGGTGTGCCTTTATTATTTACAGTTTAAATCTTTTTACCTTCTTTGATTTGGTGACCAATCTCATATTCTCTCAAACCCCTGTTTTTTTTTTGTTTTTTTTTTTAAAATTATCAAGGTAGTTTTTCATTCTGATATCGAGAGGAGATAGTGTTCAATGGGTTTCGTCGGCGGTGGGGATATAAGGCGGCAAACTCCTTTGTTGGTGGGTTTCTTGCTCAATCCCTCCTCTCTCTCTCACTTACAGTTACGTTCAAATCAAAGAAGGCAAAAAAAGTTTAAACTGAAATTAGTTGAAAACCCAATTCAAAAAGCAGTACAAAATGAAAACCCAAATCTTAATTTTGGTCGAAAAATAATAAAAAAACAAATTGATGACCGAATCTGGGTTTGATTTCAATTTTTCAAATATGGAATAAAAAATAAAAAAAACAAATTGATGACCCAATCTGGGTTTAGTGGATATGGATGAAAAACTTGCAGTGGAAAATTGTGGAGATGGGGCTTTTATTCTTTCCAAATTGATGACCCAATCTAAAAGTTTTATTCTTTCAAAATTTATTGAGTATGTTTTAAGCAAGATAGGGTTTTTTTTAATCAATATATAGATGAAACAAATGGTGGAGATTTACATCAAACTTGCTGAACTAGAAACGAAGAGAGAGGTTTGATGTGAAACAAATTGATGACCCAATTTGTTTTTGTTTGATTTCAAACAAAAACAAAAACAGAACATATGGAAATTTGAATATGTTGGGTCTGTTGAAGTTTTTTTGAATCTGTTGGATCTGTTGAAGTTTTTTGACTAACTACTTTTTGGAACTTCTTCTTCACCCCCTCATCTGTCTCTCCTTTCTCATGGCTTCTTGGAGCTTCTTCTTCACCCTCTCATCTGTCTCTCCTCCTTTCTCTCACTCTATCTCACCTTCGTTGTTGAATGACTGAGAAACGAAGGGAAATTTGATTTTTATTTTTTATTTTTAAATTTACTCACCAAAACGACGTCGTTCTGGTGAGGTTTTAATCTTAACCCTTAGTTCTTCTAGTGAGACAGGTGTCGCGCTCTGCTTAATTCACTTTACCAGATCACTGCAGGGAGACACTCTAGAGGATCCTTACGTCAATTTCATAGCCCACAAAATGGTCCAATTAGTGGCTCAAAACTTGACACTTCCAATTCGATAGCCTAAACAGGTTCAGTTTCCCAAAGCCTTAGTTCAAGCAGCTAATGGATCATAAATTAACAATTTAAGGCTTTAAATTGATAACTAATCAAAGGCCTAAAACAGTGTATTGTTTCATTTTTGCATGCACTATGGACTTTTTTTCTTTCTTTTTTGTTTTACTAATTGGTTTGTGTTGTGGTTTTTATATCTATTTTCCCTTTGTAACATCATGATTCAATTTACCAAGATGAGATTGATTATGTTGCCTATTGCTTATTAATTAGTCAAAATAGAACATGGTTTTTATTTATTTGTTATTATTTTGTGTGTTCAAGACCTGTCATGATTTTTTTTATAGCATTATTATACATTGAGATTCAAATGAAAAAAAAACTTGTTCTTAGCATGGGGTGAGAACAATGCAAAGAGTATGAATGAATTAATGAGAAACTGATACAATTTTTTCAATGCATTCCTAGTTACCCAACTGAGAGGGTAATTTATAAGTAAATTGGGCCGAGCTGTGTAATGGTCCGTTCTGTGGGCCGAGGTAAGAAAGGGCTGAGTAAAAGGGCCTTGTAGTTAGCTCGGTCCTAAAAGAGCCTTGAAGTTAGCTCGGTTACCACGGTCAGAGTGGTAACAAATAGCTTGGTCGTACCATTCTGAGCAAAGATGTATTGGGCTTTCCTCAGGACCTTGCTCTAGATTAGTTCGGCCCAAGCTTGCTATGATTAGCTCGGTCTCAACAGGTGAAACCGAGGTACAAGCCATGAAGGGAAGAACCAAGCTAGTTAGAGCTCGGTCGTTGTTGCCAGTTTAGCATGGCTAGGTTAGCTCTGTCATTTTGTCATACTACCGAGGTAAAACCATCTCACTTGGTTTAAGCAGTGAGGGGGGTGTTGAAGTATTAGCATTATCTTTTAGGAATGTGATTTCTATGAGGACTCTACATGGAGGAATAAGAGTCCAACTAGGATTGTGCCACGCGGAACCTATAAAAGCTCATAACATCACCTATGGAGAGGTAACACAACTTTGATTCTCGAATACACAAAGCTTTTTGTATATTTGTCTATTTTGCTGACTTAGGCATCGCAGAGGTAATCGGCACACACCCGCCGGCTAGCTCACGTTTGTGTTTTCAGGGAGTAAAGCGACGACGTTTGGAGGAGCGCAAACTTAATCAACAGGATTATACGAGAACATTATTTCTTGTTCGTACAATTGACGTCGTCTATGGGAACATCAGAAAGAACAAAACCTCCTGATCAAGTTTTTCTCTCTAATTGGAAGTAATGGCGCACAATGAAGATTTGCCGCAGTCCGTCATCGACGGACAAACCCCAGAGGGGGGTGGGAGGCGCGAAGGTTTGCCTTCTATCCCTCCCATGGCGGATTTAAAGCCCCAGCGACAGAACCCTCGGAGGGATGCAAGGAGGAGGCGGACTAACAGCCCCCGTCGCTCTCAAAGTCCAGACAGACAGAGGCGGAGGATCAATCCTCAAGTTCTGGAGGATCGTGTAAAGGAACAAGACAAGTTAATAAGGAAGATGGCGGCGGACATGGAGTCTATGAAACGCCAGATCAAAGGAAAAGGGGTGGCGACAGGAGAGGGGCGCAAAAGCAACACGCCCCCTCGCCACTCAGAAGATCGTGGTAGGCATACCACACCATCGCAAGCAGAGAGTAGGAGCCTGAGAGCAAGCGACACTCAGTCAAGAACTCCCAGGACTCGTTACTCCAGGTCTGAGAGAACGAGAACTGAGAGGTCACATACTGAGAGAAGTACCTATCGGCCTTCGCACACACACCAGACGTCATCCAGGTAGACAGAGTTGCCTAGATCATCCGATTTGCGAACTGTGCTAGAAGAAAGGGCACGATGGAAGGAAGATAACAGGGCGCGCGACCCGCACAAAGTTATGCCGATATCGCGCCTTGCTTACGAACCAACAGACAAAGCATTAGCAAGGCTGCAGACCTCGCCGTTCGTTCCGGCAATTAAGAACGCACCACTACTTTCGGGCTTTCACCAGTCCAAATTCATCACTTATGAGAGGAAGACGGACCCTTACATACACTTTCGCCACTTTCGCCAGGTTATGGCAGTGTACTGGCGAAACGAGACTTTAATGTGCATCCTATTTCCGTCCAGCCTAGGCGACCTGGGACTAACTTGGTTCGAAAGGCTACCAGAAGGCAGCATCGCCTCCTGGGCACAATTGGCAGAGGCATTTGTGACAAGGTTTAGAACGAACACCAAGACACCAGTGGAGATCGATCAGCTACTTTCCATTGACATGGGAGACAAAGAGACATTGAGGTCTTAAAACAGTCGTTATTGGGAGACCTTCAACTAAATTGGGGATTGTCCTACAAACCTCGCCATCGCACAGTACAAACGGGGCTTGCCAGTCGACAACAAATTGAGGGATTTAATTACTATGACGCCCCCCTCACGATGGAGGCCTTAATGGAGAGAGTACACCAACATATTCGTGTGGAAGAGGATGGCGCCCGTGCTAAGGCGAAATCTGGCACAACAACAATACCAGATAAAAAGACTTCGACAAAAGTCAACACGATAGAATAACCAAGCAGGAATGGGCGTGGCAGACGGGCCAACAAAGAGGATCCAGACAAAAGGTGGCTAAGAGTTCGCACTGCCATTACCATGGTGTTTAAAAAACCAATCTACCGAATTCTCAGTGAGATATGCGATGAACCTTTCGTCAGATGGCCAGCTAAGTTAGGAGAAGCACAAAAAGACTATGACGAAAGATCCCGGTGTACCTTCCATAATAAAAAGGGGCACCGCACAGAGAATTGCACACCGTTGAGACAGCACCTGGAGGAGTTAGTGGCAGCTGGGCACTTGGACAAGTACATAGAATGAGGGACACAGCCAGCCCCCCAGAACCACGACAACCCAAACGGAATGCCGATCGACAACCCACCTCAAGGCGTGATTAACGTAATACATGGGGTATTCAAGCCTGAGCGAGTATGTGAGCTCAGGGGAATGATCAAGAAGGCTGAACACTTAAGGGAGGTATTAAGTGCACAACCAGCCATCAAAAAGGGGAAAACAAAAGCCACGAATGTCATATCTTTTTCAGACAGAGACTTGGCAAGAATATATTGCCCTCACAATGATGCATTGGTCGTCACACTCCGCGTCAAGGATTACGACATCAAATGGATTTTGATCGACCAAGGAAACTCGTGTGAGATAATGTATTACGAAACCTTCAAACAATTGAAACTGGAGGACAAAGACCTGGCGCCTGCAACATCTCCCCTAATCGAATTCAACTCAATGCCAGAGTGGCCAGTGGGCAAGATAATCCTGTCATGACCCGCTCCCTGTACCCAAGGGTTAAGCATCGTGATGGCCAGTAACTGAGGTTACCTCCGGCCAATTCTTAAACAAATTAATAAACGCAAGCGGAAGAAATATTTGAGTAAGGGTACTAAAATAATCATTGGAGCTTCTATTTTTATTACAAAATATATTGACCAAAAAGGCCGATATTTACATATAAAAATATCAATAAAGTGCTGTGTGTGTCTATTCCGCAGCCCCGCATCTAAGACTTTCCAAAAACTATTTCTAAATTGCATGTTTCCTGAAAATTGGTAAACAACTATAAGCACATAGCAGAGTGAGAAATATTATACCAAGAGTATAAGGGACACGAAATAACCATGGATAGTTAGTTAGGCCAAAACATTTAGGATAACTGAGTCGGAACAAATAATCCTTTAAGTAACAAAACTGAGATTATGTAAATAAATAACCATAATCATGGTAATTTGATAAACAAATCATTTAAGTGGCAGAAACTGAAATACATATATTATGTAAGTAAATAACCATAACCACGGTACAGAACAGAACAGAACAGAGGTCACTGAAGTGATAGTCAAAACAGAGGTACGGATTCAAAAGGTGGCTCGTACGGATTCTAGAGGTGGCTCCCACGATAGTGTAGCACTTAGCACCACACAACACTTTGGTCCGCACAGAATAGAGGTACGGATTCAAGAGGTGGCTCGTACGGATTCTAGAGGTGGCTCCACAATAGTGTAGCACTTAGCTCCGCACAGCACTTTGGTCCACACAGAACAGAGGTCAATGGATCAGAGGGCCACAAAGTAACCAAACAGAGGCCAATAGTTATTTAAGTTCCCCAAGGCGTGAGACTCCCGTGGTGGTACTTACAAAACATAATTGTATATAAGGTCATAGTCAAATATTCTTTATAATATAAACAAACATATCCATGGGTTTCGTCTTCACAAATAGGATTTAGAAATTAAACCACGTAACTGAAATGTTTATATAATTTATAATAGTTTATACAACATAACTTGTATAAAATAAGTATGGTAAGTCAAAATATAAATAAAATACATTTTGATAACTCAAGGTATAATATAATTCACCTTAAGTTTAATACCTTACTATTTTTTTCCACTATCAAAGACCCTTTTAGCTTCCACTATTTTTTTCTTCTTCTTCTCTCCTCTCTTTCTTTCCTATTTCTTTCTTCTTTCTTTTCTTTCCTTCTTTTTCTTTCCTTCTTTGTCTTTCTTCTTTCTGTTTTCTCTCCAGGCGTGACACGCCTCCCTATTTATAGGGGAAAAGGTGCTACGTGGAAGATTCGGTAATGATTTCACAGATTCGTTCTTATCCTTAATAGATATTTAAGATAATTACCCTTTGACCCAATATTTTAATATAATTATATAAATTAATTAATTCTTAATTAAATTACACTTTATCTTATACTAACAGAAAATTAATTATTTATTTTACTATCACACCCATTATTATTATTATTTATATTATGACCCCTAAACTTTTAATAATTATATTATTTTACAAAATTACGCATAATAATATATAATAAATCATATATTTTCTTAACTGAGATTAAATAATATTAGTATAAATTTTACAGAATAATTAAAAACCTAGGTTGTTTCAAATCCTCCTAGTCAGAGTAGGAAGCATGACGAAACAAGTGGAATTCTGGGTATTGAAAGGCCCTTCCACTTACAACATAATCTTGGGAAGGACATGGCTGCATGTCATGCGATCGGTAGCGTCAACCTACCATCAAGTATTGCGGTTCCCTAGTGAAGCCGGAGTAATTGAAGAAGTCTTTGGAGACCAAATTATGTCCAAACAATGCTTTGTCACAGTAAATGGCAACCGCGTTGCCAAGGGATATGTATAGATTGTGGAAGAACCTGAGAGCAATGAACTGTTCGCAGATGTTGGCAAAGCGGCTGAACAGAAGGCAATGGAAGACTTGGTACAGGCAAGGATAGTTGAAAAAGATCCAGAAAAGTTCTTTTTACTCGGCTCGTTATTGTCTAGCACTGAGAGAATAGAGGTTATGAAATTTTTAACCTCTAACATCGAAGTGTTCGCCTGGACGCCGTATGACATGCCTGGCATTGACCCAAACTTCATCTATCACCAATTAAATGTGCACCCAACCGCAAGACCAATCATACAGCGCACTCACAGATCAGCACTCCACCACGCCGAGATAGTGACGGAAGAAGTAGGAAACCTTCTAGAGGCAGGAGCTATCAGAGAAGTGCACTATCCCAAGTGGATATCCAATACTGTGGTGGTGCCAAAGAAGAATGGAAAATGACGTGTCTGCGTGGACTACAAAACAGTCAACAAGGCATGCCCAAAGGATAGCTTTCCCTTACCGCGGATTGACCAACTGGTAGACCTAACGGCAGGACACAATCGACTTAGCTTTCTTGATGTGTACAGAGGTTACCATCAGATCGCTATGTATGAACCAGACCAGGAGGTCACATCCTTTACCACGCCAAAAGGACTGTATTGCTACAAGGTTATGCCCTTTGGCCTAAAAAACGCAGGGGCAACATTCCAGCGGATGGTCACCAAGATGTTTGAACCATTGTTAGGCAGAACAATGGAGGCATACATAGATGATATAGTGGTCAAAAGCAAGGATGAGAATGACCATCTCAGGGACCTAGGTGAGATGTTTCAGATCCTGAAGAAAAATAAGTTGCGCCTTAATGCATCCAAGTGCGCGTTCGGCGTAGGATCTGGCAAATTCCTAGGCTTCCTGGTAACCAACTGAGGTATAGAGGCAGACCCCTCTCAGATCAAGGTAATTCAGGACCTAGAGAGGCCCAACTCAGTAAAAGAAGTGCAGTATCTCACTGGTATGGCAGCTGCACTCAACCGGTTCATAAGTCGGTCGTCAGACAGATGTCGACCATTCTTCCAAGCACTAAAGGCCAAGTTTGAGTGGGATGAAGAATGCAACCGTGCCCTAGAAAGCCTGAAAGAATACATGTCTTCTCCACCATTACTAGTAACCCCAATACCCAGAGAATAACTCTTTTTGTACCTGGCAGTTTCACAACACGCCGTCAGCGTGGTGTTGGTCAGAACGGAAGGAATCCAACACCTGCCCATCTTCTATGTCAGCAAGACCCTGCTGGGCACAGAAACCAGGTACTTACCATTAGAAAAATTGGCCTTAGCCCTGATGATGGCCTCTAGGAAACTGTCGCACTACTTCCACGCCCACACCATAATTATCTTCACAGCTTTTCCATTAAAAGCTTTGTTTGAGAGGGCGAATTTTTCTAGGCGAATTTTGAAGTGGGCAGTGGAGTTGGGACAGTTTGACATCAAGTTTCAACCCAAAACCGCAGTAAAAGCCCAAGCTTTGGCAGACTTTGTGGCAGAGTTCACACCAGGAAGTCACCACATCTGCCCAGTTGACTTGACTGGTACAACCGAAATGGGGACGAAAAGCACCGTAGAAAATGCGCAACCCCTGATACAAGATGCTCAGCCACATCCCAAAACAGACCAGAGTGAAGAAAATGAGGAAGAAATAAACCATACTACACCAAGCAAAGACTTATCAACAAGTAAAAACTTGGCACAATCAGATAGTGAGGGGCAAACAAAAAGTGTGGACTTGGAAGAAAATACCAGCAACGCTCATGACCCCAAGGCATCATCCGATCCCTCCACTTGCTGGAAGCTGTTCGTTAGAGAAATGTGGAAGCTCTTCGTGGATAGAGCGTCCAACAGGCACGGTGCGGGACTTGGCATAGTCCTTATCTCACCAGATGGCCTAATAGTGGAACAAACAGTCAACCTTAGCTTCCCAGCATCAAATAACGAAGCGGAATATAAAGCGCTTCTAGCAGGACTAAAATCAGCACTCTACATGAAGGTTGCCGAGCTAATGGTTTACAGTGATTCACAACTGGTGGTAAACCAAATTTCAGGCGACTACGAGGTAAATGATGAAAGAATGGCTAAGTACCAAGAGTTAGTTAGAAAAGAGATCATGAAGTTCGAAGTAGTGCGGATAGAGCAGATTGGCCGAGAAAAAAACAGCAGAGCAGACGAGCTAGCAAGCTTCGCTTCGATGGCAGATACATCCATCCCTCATCCATTACTGATCGACTACCTACCAAGACCAAGCATTGAAGAACCTGACGTAGCTGAAGTATGTTGCGCCGAATTACGCCCTTCATGGATAGATCCCATTATCATGTTCTTAAAAGACGGCGTCTTACCTGAATAAAAGAAAGAGGCCAACAAAATAAGAGCAAAGTCACAGCGATTTTGGCTCTCCCCATCTATGGCCTTGTACAAGAAATCCTTCACAGGACCTTACCTAAAGTGTGTTCATCCCAGCAAAGTCGAGGCATTCTTGTTCGAGATACACGAAGGCGTATACGGAAGCCACCAAGGGGGAAGATCATTGGCCTACAGAGCAATTTTACAGGGTTATTGGTGGCCTTACATGCAAGCAGATTCAGAGAAGTATGTCAAGAAGTGCGAGAAATGTTAGAAGTTCACACACCAAATACATCAACCAGCCAGAGCTTCTACCTTTAACTAGCCCATGGCCCTTCACAATGTGGGGCTTGGACATAGTAAGACCACTTCCAACGGCACCCGACAACAGAAAGTTCTTTCTTGCAGCGACAGACTACTTCACAAAGTGGGTGGAGGCAAAAACACTAGCATCAATAAAGGAGAAAGATGTGAAGAAGTTCGTTTGGCAAAATATCATCACTCGGTTCGGCATACCAAAAGCCCTAATATCTGACAACCGCACTCAGTTCGATGGCAAAATTTTTAGAGGCTTTTGTGAAGAGTACAAGATAGAATTCTACAATTCTACACCGGCATACCCCCAAGCAAATGGCCAAGCGAAAGCGTCAAACAAAGTTGTCTTGGATGGATTGAAGAAAAGGCTGGAGAAAGCTAAAGGAAAGTGGGCTGAGGAACTCCCTCACGTTTTATGGGCTTACCATACCACACCTCAGCGGTCTACAGGAGAAACACCTTTTTCCTTGGCCTACGGCATGGAAGCAGTAATCCCACTAGAAGTTGGCCTCCCTACTATTAGAAGTGAAAATTTTGATCCAGACTTAAATGGAGAAGCCATAGCATTGGAGCTCGACCTTGCAGAAGAAAGAAGAGAAAGAGCACTGGTTCACATCGCCTCGTACCAACAAGAGTTATCCAGAAAATATAACAAGATAGTACATCCAAGGCAATTCAAGATTGGAGATATGGTGCTGCGCAAAGTAATGGGAAACACACTGGTACCCGGAGACGGCCAGTTAGGATTCAATTGGGAAGGACCTTACAAAGTGGTTGGATTAGCAGGAAATGGGGCATACCACTTGGAAGATGAAGACAACAAATCCATTCCCAGGCCATGGAACACTACCAATCTAAAACTAATTTTTTTTTTAGCTTTTTTTAAGTACTTGTCATTTTTTCTTTTTTTAATAAAACAAGTAGTTTCTTTTTCAACATAAATCGTTTTGTTTTGTAAAAATAGTTTTAGTATACTAGGGGCAATAAAATCAGAGTTGGCCGGAATAACCAACTTTAAGCTCTCTTCAGCTAGGATTAGGATCTGGGCTGAAGAGGTTGGTTGGAAAAACCAACACTTCTCCTAAGCCGAGGACAAGGATCTAGGCTGCAGGACGTTTGGCAGGAATAACCAAACACTTCGCTCCAGGTTGGCAAGAAAAACCAACTTTGAGCTCTCTTCCGCTAAGATTAGGATCGGGACTGAAGAGGTTGGCCGGAAAAACCAACACTTCTCCTAAGCCAAGATAAGGATCGAGGCTGCAGGTCGTTTGGCAGGAATAACCAAACACTTCGCTCTAGGTTGGCAGGAACAACCAACTTTGAGCTCTCTTCAGCTAAGATCAGGATCTGGGCTGAAGAGGTTGGCTGGAAAAACTAACTTTTAGTACTCTTCAGCCGAGATAAGGATCAAGGTTGAAGAGTGGTTGGCTGGAAAAACCAACTTTTAGTACTCTTCAGCCGAGATAAGGATCAAGGCTGAAAGAGTGGTTGGCTGGAAAAACCAACACTAAATACTCTTCAGCCGAGATAAGGATCTAGGCTGAAAAGTGGTTCGCTGGAAAAACCAACTTTTAGTACTCTTCAGCCGAGATAAGAATCAAGGCTGAAGAGTGGTTGGCTGGAATAACAACTTTTAGTAATCTTCAGCCAAGGTAAATTCCTAGGCTAAAAGAGGTTGGCAGGTATGACTAGGTATATTACAAGGTTAAGACCGGGGTAGGTATCTCAGCCAGAAAATGTTATACTTTATTCAGATTACAGTTAGAAAATAAATACAAGCATGGCAGCAAACTGAAACAACAGTTGAAACAAAAGAAGCCTTTCATTCAAAGTTCAAAGTTAGAGTTACAAAGGAGCGGGACTGCAGCCCGGTTACAATTTCTTTCCAAAAGTAAAAAGAAGAAAGTAGAAGATCAAGCAAAGAGGTCATCAAGATCCGCATCCAGTTCAACTCGGAGCCCGGTTTCAGAAGGTAGCTCGGTCACACTTTCAACCAAGTCTTCCACCGGTGGCTCCACCCGAGCTGATTGAAGAGCAGGATCATTCACGACGACCGGGGCAGTGTTGGGCTCTGGGGCCTCTTTTTCATCATCATCTTGAAGAAATTTTTGTTGAATAGCGTGGGCGTACTTCACCATGTAGCTCGGTATAATATGTGGCGGAGGGTTGAGGAAGACCTCGGTCTCTTGGCTAAGACCAAGTTACGTTACCGCCGCCTTCCATCCACATTTGAAAAATATGTCTTTGGCAGCCTCGCATTGTTGGATGTAAGTGTCCTCCCCCTCCTTGTAACCTCGGTTTTCTGCATCTTCCACGCTCTTCTCCAATCAAGCAATTTCATTATTCTTCTTTTTCTCGAGCTTGGCCAGCTCGCGCAGATATTTGTCTTTCAGCACGGCTGCAGCCTTCTGCTTATCTGCTTTGGCTGAATTGACTAGGCCGGTTAGCCGGGCTACTTCAGTCTGTAGCTCGGCCATCTTTTGCTGGGATTTTTTTAGCTCGGCCGTTTTGGCATTGGCCTCTGCCATGGCCTCCCTAGTGGTCTTTCGAAGTTCCAGCATGCGCTTGTGTGCGACGTGGTTCTTCTGTAAGGCCTGCAAGAAGGGAGAAACAATTTTTGAGATAAACCGAGCGAAAAGATGTTGAAATTTGGAGAAAGAAAAGGAGAACTTACCAACACCATTGATTTTGAAGCCGAGCGAATGGCCTTCAGCTCGGTAAGATGATCGTGGTGATCTATATCGGCTGGAAGGCAGACGCTCTTGGCCAGATTAAAGGCCAGCATATGGTCTTTTTTCACGACCACTGAGTCGGAGTCAGTGATAGCGCGGTTCTTGTAGGTAACCTTAGGCACCCACTTGGAAGAGCTAGCTCGTTCAGAGCGCTCCGGTTGTGGGCTGGGCGGTGTGGATTGCGGAAGCACGGTGTCTTCTTCATTAACGAGGCGCGACTCGGTCGTGGAAGTCCGGGCGCATTTGTTTGGCCGAGATGAAGAAGGTTGTGCGGTTGGTAGGGCTACCACGGCCTCTTACGATTGGTCGGTTGGCGGTGCTTCGACTTGATTTGTCTCGGTGATTAGGGCCCTAATGGCTCTCTTCTTCACCATCTCTTGCTCCGCTGTTAATGGAATGAGGTTGATTTGTGGAAGGGTTGGATCAGGCTCAGGTGAGGGCTCCAACAAAAAGTCTGTCACCCTGGTCTTGCGCCTGCTGCTATATCTATACGTCAGCTCAAAGTTGAGTAGCTCGACCCAACTCCAGTTGGGATATCTTAGCGCAGCGCGAAGGGTGGCAAGGTTTGGGTAACTATACTGCGACTTTAGAAAGTTTAAATCTGCATAAAGGAAAAAGACAACGGTTAGTACGGCTGAACATAAGCAAACGAAGTAAAGAAAAATGTGAAACTAAGCTGAGGTAATTATACCAGTGACTCCTTTGTTCCAGTTTATTCGGTCGCCTGGGATCTGGGCCTCGTGGTCTTCAAAATTCCCAGAAACCCAGAAAAAATCATCGTCGTTTACATCTTTGTCTGGGGTATTCTTGATTATCTTTTCACGACGGCGCCTTATTCTTAAATAGTACACCCAGTCGTCTTCATTTTGGCTTAGAGAGTACTGGTGAAATAACTCAGCCAAACCGAGATTGAGGCCAAGCCGGCGGTTTAGCTCGGCGATGCCATTTATTATACGGTACGAATTTGTGGAAAGCTGGGTAGGGCAGAGGTTTGTTTGTCTAAGGAATTCGCAAAGAAGAGGCTGTACAGGGAATCTAAGTCTGGTTTCTACAATGGAAAGAAGAGTAAAGGGAACAAAGCCAGGGTTTCCCCAGGGTGTGGTATCTAGTTCGGCTAAGGTAAGATGGACATCATCAGGGATATGGTAGTCCTTTCGGAACTCGGCCATAGCACCTGGTGAGTTTACTAAGAACCTATACTTCCTATATGGGTTTAAATTATGTATAAATTAACTTCAAGTGTTATCTCGGTGCTAAGATGATATGGGATATCTCGGCTGAAGCATTCAAGGGAGTGCCTGGCCAACCTAAGTCTGCAAGATAAAAAGGAAAAGTGTTAAGCATAGACCAGTGGACCGTGCTAAAAGCAAACAAAGGTAAAATGAATGTTGTCTTAGCTCGGCTACGTGGAATATTATCCGTTCTTTGCTCGGTTTGAGCATGGGACTTTAGCTCGGTTGAGTTGATGAGAAGTTCGTAGCTCGGTTGTGGCTTATGGTGCAACATTTTTAGTTCGGTTCTGAGTAAGTCAAGGAGTTGGTTTGGCCGCAAGTTATAGCTCGGTCGGTGTTTGAGGCTTCCTAGCGCGGTATTCTGTGAACCTAGTACAGTTCGTTAGCTCGGCTAAATAAAACAGAAGGTACCTAGACCTATTAAAACTACAGGTATGGCATGAAGTTTTAATTCGGTCGTTCAGTTTGGCTAGGTTCACACCTAATACAAACAACTTCCTAGTTCGGTTGAAGTGTGATTTTGGATCAAACGCATTGTTCTTCAGATTATTCATAGATACAGTGGTTATATTACATGACCTTTTCCTATAAGAAATGAAGCAAAAATGAGGTGTGTATTTCGAAAAGCATACAAATATTATGCTACATGCTCTAGAAATTATACAAACGAAAAGGAAGTAGGGATTACTTACAGTTTATAGACGAGAGGATGAAGATCGAAGCCGCAAAAATAGTAGGAAGGACACGAGTTTTGCAAAGGCTGTAGTTGTGAAAATGGGAGCTCAGAAAGAATGAAAGATTCATCGCGACCTTGTGCCTCATGTTTTTGCTAACGAATTTGGTTCCACTAGGAGAAAGGTCATTTTTGTTTGTTTTGGTAGCGATTAACACATTGATAATTGCATCTATTACAACAAGTTTTGCGATCTCCAACATTGCGGTGGCACCGAACGGTCAAAAAGGGATCGGAACAAAAATTGAAGTCACAACCATCGTGTGTGGTGTTGTAATTGCACTTTACCTCTTAGCCTACACGGTTCATTTGATAGCTGTTGTGCTTAGAGAGAAATGTTTATCTATTTACTTTTTTACTCAATGTATGGAGAAACATATAGTACTTGTAATAAATTTATGACAGTTTTTAGCTAGTGTTTCTTATTGAAATTTGCTTAACTGTATTGCTTGTTTTATTTACTTCTGCATATTAAAAACAATAAAGAAATCAGTTAGGCATTCTATTTTTTGGTGAACTGGATGTGGCACACAATTTGTTTGAACATTCACAATCAGATGATTAATGTATAACTTGTTGTTAGCTGTCTTGATTCACTATAGGGTTCTGCTGTAAATAGTGGTGATTACGTAGCACATGTTAAGGATGCGAATACCCGTAAGGGGAAAGTCTATTGTACATTTTGTTCAAAAAATGTACAGTACATAGAAAATCAATAGCTAAGATTGAGCCACATTATTAAAAGTGACCTGCTAAATAGGTCACTTTTTATAATTATGAGCCAAAATCATATTTCTTTATAACTATAATCAAATTGATCATAACTTAATCATAACCACATCTCATAACCAAAACCATTTTGTTCATAACTAATATCACATATTTCATAACCATAATCACATATCTTATAACCAATACCCTTTGACATATAACCACACCACTTTGATCATAACCAATATCACATATCTCATAACTATTACCTACATGAATCATAACCACATCTTATAACCAACCTCTTTGAGTCATAACCAGCATCACATATCTCATAACCACCAGTTACATATCTCATAATCAACACCTTTTTGTCATAATCAACATCACATATCTTATAACCACTAGTCACATATCTCATAACTAACACATTTTTGCTCACAACAACACCACTTCGATCATAACCAATATCACATATCTCATTATCATTGATCATATATCTCATAACTACTACCCACGTGAATCATAACCACATCTCATAACCAACTCCTTTGAGTCATAACCAACGTTACATATCTCATAACCACTAGTCACATATTTCATAATCAATACCTTTTTGTCATAATGAATATCACATGTCTCATAACCACTAGTTACATATCTCATAACTAATACCCTTTTGCTCATAACTATACCACTTTAATCATAACCAATATCTCATATCTCATAACCACTAACATATATAGCATAACCAAACCCTTTGACACCACTTTGCTCTTAACCAAAATCACATATCTTATAATCACTAATCAAATATCTCATAACCATTTCCCACATATCTCATAACCAACATCACATATATCGTAAACTACTAATCACATATCTCATAACCACACTACTTTGATCATAACCAACATTACATATCTCATAACCACTAATCACATATCTCATAACCAAACACCTTTGACTTATAACTACATCACTCTCGTCATAACCAAAATCACATATCTCATAATCAGTAATCATATATCTGATAACCTTTACCCACATATGTCATAACCACATTTCATAAGCAACATCCTTTGCCTCATAACCAACATCACATATATCATAATCCCTAATCACATATCTCATAACCACTACCTACATATAGAGGTGTAAATTTGGCCCATGAGCTCATGGCACACCCCAAGTCCGCTCACGACCTGGAGGGACCCAACCAGGCCCGAGCCTAAGCCCAACCTAAGACCCTGAGCTATGTGTTCTAGAGCCTGGCCCAGCCCAGCCCAGCCCTGGTGTGTTATGGAGTGTGACCCATCTTATGAGCTCGGCTTGATTTTTTCCCCCTATCTAGTCTGACCCAACCCCAACGGCTCCCTGCTTCATTGTTAGTGCAATGGTAAAAATTAAAAAAAAAAAAAGAAACAGTCATATAACCGTTAATTCCATCAATAATCAATTTAAATTTAAATTTTTATTTTTATTTATATATATATAAATTAACCCCTCTCTCCCAAGTCCTATAAATACCACTCCTCTCTTTTTTTATTTTTCACAAACAAATCTGTCTCTCAACTCTCTCAATTAACTTTGAAGTGTCATCCCTAAGTGATAATTGCAATTGATCACATATCTCTATTTTAGATTTATTTTTAGTCATAGTATATTCATTAAATATAATAGAAATAGTAATATATAAATGATATACTTTTTAAAATATCTATATACACTTATAGACATATATATATATATAGAAATTAAGTAAATTTTAATAAAAAATATGTTGAAAAAAATTATCTGTGACATAATTTTATTTTGTTTTACAAAATAATTTTTCTCCTAAATTTTTTTCCCAACTTTTCTTTGTTTTTTTTCTCCTTGATTTGTCCTCGTTGTGCCTGAGCTCTTTCTATTTCTTGTTCAGACTTCTCTATTTCACTTAAATTATCGAAGGACCATCGTTGATAGTTCTTCCTCACTAGATTCTTCCTCTCTCTACACTTGTGTCTCTGCAATAGATCCTTGAACTTGTCACTACTCTCTTTGTCTATTTCAACACTATTCATTCTAATGATATTTCTCGATCTAGTAAATACATCTATCTCGAAACTCTAGCTCTTTCACATTAATATGTTATAATACATACACAGACCTTTGGCCATAGTTATGATTTGAAAGATTTTGTTATTATTAATTTGTACACGTGTTATAGAACTATTCAAAAATGAATATTACACATTTTGTTTATCGTTCTGCTGTCTCAGTCTTCTTTATCCCTCGAGCATCTCTCTCATTCCTTACTGTCACTATAGATATCTCCGATGTTCCTTATCGGAAACGACACCATCTTTGACGTCATTTTCACAGACAATAAGCCTGTTCAGTCTCTCTTTCTCATATTCCCATTCCTCTCGCTCTACTTGTTAATCTTCTCTAACTCTTATTTTTTGTTCCATGGTTTTAAGTCGTTGATTAAATTATTTAATGATTGTCATTACATTTTGTTTTCTCTGTATCATGAGAGATCCCGATTGGTGATTCTAGGATTTTTAGTGATTTGTTAGTCATTTTATGATAATTGTTATGAAACTTTGTTGCTTGATTACAATATTTGTGGTTTATAAAAAAATTGGATATTTTTGCTGCATCACAATTAGTTATGTTGTTACATATTTAGTGATTGACATTATGAAATTTCATGGATTGGTGATGACATTTGTGATTGGGAAAAAATTTGATTATTTTTATTATGTTAATTAGTAGTGCAGTTACTCATTTTGTAGTTGATGTTATTAAATTTTGTGAGTTGGTTATGACATTTGTGTTTTTTAAAAATTTTAAATGTTTTTAACACAAATTAGTGGATAGTTACATAATTTTTTATTAATGTTACGAAATTTTAGAAATTAGTTACGACATTTTTGATTTTTTATAATTTTAAACAATTTTGTTACACCAATTAGTGATAACATTATGTATTTTGTGTTTTATAATACAAAATTTTATGACTTGATTACGATATTTGTGGTTTTTAAAATTTTAAATATTTTTATTACACCAATTAATAGTGTGATTCTATATTTTGTAGTTGATGAATAAAATATTTTTTTAAAATAATTTTACTTAATAAAAATAAATGAGGGATTTATATTAAAAATAAATAAAAAAATTTATGTATAAATTAACAAAATTATAAATTAATAATATATTTTATTATAAGACCCTATGAATTTTTTAATTTTTTTTATAATAATTATTACATAATTCTCCCCCCTAATGATTATTACATAATTCCCCCACCCCCCAAATAATTTTCTCAAAAAGACAAATCCCTAGGCTGTTTCTTCAGCCCAAACGTTCTCAGAAATTACTCTCTCACTCTCGGTCGTCGCCGCTGCCCGTTGCCACCTGCCGAGACCTGTTTTGCTTTCGCCGCCGCATCCGCCGCCATGGAGAAAAGCTCCCATAGCTGTTGACGAAGATCTCTACAGGATCTCGCCGGAGCTCCTCCACCGAAGAGTGAGTTTATTCCTCTGCCCTTTTCTTTTCCTCCTCGTTTTAGGAAGCTACATGCCTCAATGTATGTCTCTCTCGCTCTCTCTTGCTCTGCAACTTGTTTCTCTCCCTTTCTCCATCTCAATTCTATGAAACCCTAGACCGAAATCCCCTTCTTCGAAACTGGCCCTTTCATCTTTGTGAACTCACTGGGTTGGTTTATAAAATTAGGAAAATATGATTTGAATAGGTTTAGGTTTTTTATGTTTGTTAGTTGTGTTGATTCCAGATATATATATATATATACTTGAAATTTGGCTTGACTGTGTGAAATCCGATCTGTGGGTAATTGAATTTTGTAATCATGTAACTGATATGAGACTATAATTTTTTATTTGTTTACTGAAATCTGTTTATGTTTCTAACAATTACTCTTATGGTGGCTTGATTTTCCTATGAGAAAGAAAATTAAAGTGGTTTGTGATGTATTGGCTTTAGCAATTTTTTGGAAATTGTGGAAACTGAGAAACGAATGGATATTTTGATGTTACTGGAGAAGATGGTCTATGGATGCATGTTAATCAAGCCAAAGAGTTGGCTATTTATAGAGGGAGTGTAGATACAAGAATTATCAATTTTATTGGTTTTAAAAAAAATTAAAATGTAAAAAGAAAAAAAAAAGAGAGCTAATAAATTCTCAGAAAACAGAGAAACATACAGAAACAAAAGAAACAGAGGATGATTTGGGAATGTGATCAATGACATTGCTGATTATAGATGGAATCAAAGAGAGAGAGAGAGAGAAAGAGTCAATAATTGGATTACAAATTTTGAACATTTTCAAAGGAAAAAGCTGAGAAAATAAAAATTAATATCAGATATTCATTCTTCACAGTTAGAGTTTTGAAATCAAAGTGGCACAGCTATTGGCTACAGACGTTAATTTTGATTTACAGATGTTAATTTTGATTGAGAACCAAACTTAATATCAAATATTCAATAAAGGTTAGAGTTTTCAAATCAAAAGCCCTAATGTAAATGAAGTTTAGAGTTAGAAACAAACCTGGGCTACGGAAAATATCTCTTGGAAAGAATGGAAGCAACTAGTTCTTGACGTCGAGAGAGAGAGAGATTGTGAAGAAGATGTCAACACTGAGAGAATGGTGGCCCCGTCACCGACGGGGCTGGTGGTCTTCGGCAATGGCTGAAGCTTTGGCTATGGCGGAAGAGAGGAGGGAGGAGAAGAGAAGAGCAAGAGTAAGATAGGGAGGCCAACTGACTTGGGACCCTTCGATTCCTCTGATTTCCTTTGCCCTCTTTTTGGTAACCGACACCAATTGGGCTGGTGGTCTTCGGCAATGGCTGAAGCTTCGGCTATGGCGGAAGAGAGGAGGGCGGAGACGAGAAGAGCAAGAGCAAGAGAGGGAGGCTAGCTGACTTGGGACTCCTCGACTTCCCTGATTTCCTTTGCCCTATTTTTGGTAACCGGTTACACCGGTTGCCAATTCAAAATTATATTATTAAAATAATTTAGTTTTGTGGTAGTTATGAGATAATATGGTATGTATGAATAACTAAATATAACTAAGTTATGAGTTAATATGATAATGGTTATGATCTATATGATATTGGTTTTAGTATAAAATCACATAACCTCATAATTGATGTATGGTACATCCAAATGTACCATAGCATCACCTGTAAAGTAAGTAGTAGTTGGGAATTTGATCATGAAACATTTCTCAAACTTGAGGCAACACCCATTTACGCTGTGTTTGGTTGGGAGATTTAGGGAGGGATTTGGAAATGAAAAGGGAAAAGGAAAGGGAAAAGATGTGTGAAACTAGGTGAAATGTAAGTATATTTTATTCACATTTTACTTATCTTTTTCATTTTCCTTTTCAAATCCTACCTCAAATCCTCCAACCAAACATAGCATTAGTGAATGTTGTTTAAATTTTTGTTGCTAAATTTGTTCAAATTGAACCTGTTATCCATTCATCATCAATCATGCTTTGAGGCAATGGATGTTGTTGTGATTGCGGGAATCATGCAATTGCTATTCAGCTAAAATCTTCAGAATATAATGTTGTGGATTCTTTACAAAACATTCTCATCAAGTGAAGCAGCAGAGCTTCTAAGGGGTGAGAACAAGTTGCCAATCCTCATAAGGTAACTCTTGAATTTTTCGGGTGAAACACAGCCAGTGGGATGTAGTGACATTAGGCTTTATTGTTGCAGTGTGAAACGAGAAATAATAACAATCTTAAAATCTGTTGATTCAAACAAGAATACCGGAAACAAGATTTCTCTCTATACTTGTTGATTCACCAAGAATACCAAGAATAAAGGCTCAACAATAATTGATTATCAAAGAATATCTAAGGTTGGAACAAAAGAGTATATCAACTCACAATTTCATTAATCATCAAAAATTGAAGAACCTTAAAGCTTACAACCATTATTTATAGTAAACGTAATTCTTAAAGAACAAGAAACTAAAAAAATAAAAAATAAAATCAAAACTAATAAAGTAGGAAAATTGCATCATATCAAATTAGGAAACTGAATAACTAAATAATTCTATAATATTTTATACTAAATTAAAAAATTCGTAATCAACTATTAATTTCAAGATAATAAAGTAAAAAAAATAGTATATTTTTTTCAATTTGGTCTGCATCATTGATGAATGCATTGCCAAGCATGGAAAAGAGATTGTTTGGGTTGGTTCTCAGCAATTGGGGATGGCACTGGAGCAGGGGGACCTGTTTGCAAATGTAGACCAAAGGGTTGAAATTGTCCCCTACATTGACAAAAGATTTCTCCTCTAAAATAGGATTTCTGGGGTTTGGATATATTATTGCTATTGTTCCATGAGTCAAATGTCATTGTTTATCAATTTAGATTAAACAAGCAATTATTATGTTTGAAATGAGGTGATGTCTATATTCATGGGGGTGTATATTCTAAAGCCAGGAATTGGATTTGAATAGCATAATTTGCATTTCACTTCCACTTCTTTTCTTTTTTATTTTATTTTATTCTCTTCTCTTCTTTTCTTTTTACCCCCTAAACCCTACCCATCTCAGTCCATCTCCGGTCGATTTCGCGTCACCGGCGACCACCAGTCTCATCGCCACGCCGCCATCACTTCTCATCCCTGTTGTCGACTTCACGGCCATCATGTTGCCCTCTCACTCTCCTTGGGTATGTTCCTTCATTTGGCATTGATTATGGTAGGTTACTTTACAGCCTTCATTTGGGTATATTCCTTCATTCGGAAGGCGTGAATGCTTGCTTCTCATTGTATTCTGTGGTTGGTTTGATTGGAGCAAAATAAGCGCATTTTTGAAAGGCTGTCTCATTCAGTCCCTTGGTTAGAACGACGGCTTCTTGCGATATTGTATGGTTGGGTGACTAGATCGGTTGAACCGGATGTTTTGGCTTTTGTAAAATTTGTGGAGGATTTGATTTGTTAGGTTGTTAGTTTGTGGAGCCTCTATGGCTTCCTTTTATGTATTCTTTGCATCGTCTTGATGCTTTTTAATAAAGTTTGGTTATTTATCCCCCCCCCAAAAAAAAGGTTACTTTACAAAATTTTATAGAAACTTTGTTATTGTTGCTACTAGAAGCCCTACACTTTCATGCTTCAAATTCAATTTTATGAATTGGGTTTGTGCTTGATTCGATTGTCCTTTTAAACCCTATAAATGTGATTAGTAAGCTTTCTTGGAATTGTGTGAAAAAGAAGAAAAATTTACAGCTCAGGTTGTCACCATTGCACTACAGCCATCCCATTGTTGCAATCGGTACCGTTGTGGTGGCCACCATTGTTATTTAAAAACCTAATTTAATTGAAATAACGTTGTTTTTTAATATATAGTAGAATATAATATATGCATGTATATATATACTTATTCAACGTGTCCCATTATGTGTCTGCCTCCTAATTTTTAGAAAAATGCCAGCTGTATTTGTATTTGAGTAGGTGTTGGGTGTAGGTATGTGTCTTTGTATTGAATTCATCTAATTGTCCAAAGACACCAGTGTATGGCGAAATTTCATAAATCTTAAATAATTTGTTTATCAGTAAAGGGTAAAATGGTGATTACAAACTAACATAAACATTTTATGCATGAAATGAGAGTCTTATGCAAGTAATATAATATAACCCAACTATTTAGGCATACTTGTTGGGCAGTTGTAGAGCCAAGGAATTAAATAAATAAATAAAGGATCTAGCTGGTGAACCCTCAACCGGATTCCAGGCCCTCTCTCCCCCTGTTTCACCGTCACTCTCCTTTGGTAAGTCTTGATGGTTGCCTTTCTCTTTGATGCTCCAATTTTATGCATTGGATTGGTGGTTCGTTGTTCACTTGTTGGGTTTTACTCTCTGTCCTCTATATGATGCCTAGTTGAGTGAGTTGAAATTTGTGTGTGGTGTTTGATTGGTTCTCTGTGGATATGGTTTTGGGGTGGGGTTATTTCCAGCTACTGTTAGTTTGTGCTTTGAATATCTGTGGGAATTGCCCCTGTGCTTGATATCACTTGGCTTTGTGTGTTCATTTTCACATGATCTCTTCTAAGCAATTCTCATTTTTGTTGGTGTGTGCTTGAACTTGATATTGGTTGCCCATGACAGTGCACTCTTAACTCTCTATTCTTGGCATTAATCTACCTTCTCACTTGATGTTGACACCACTAATTTGTTAGGTGGCTATTGCAGCTGCAATAATGACGAGAGGGACCAACAAGAAACGGGCTAGGGATGCTATCTCTTCTACCTGAACCAAGAAGCCTAATCAAATGTGGACAGGGTATAAAGAACAACCCAAGAATGCATGGAAAACCAAGGGCTTAGCTCTTCCAATTATTTTTGCAATTGACGAATTCTTTCGCCGTAATGAAGACACCAAATAAGCAGTGAAGGAACTAGAAAGGCACGAGTTGGCGGGATTGTTTGGGCCTTTTTTGAAGGTGTACCCATGTTTGGTTCGCCTTTTTTATCAAAATATGCACAAGCAGTATAGGTTCCCCAATGTTTTGTACACTGTTCTTGATGGGGTCTGTGTTTAGGTTACCCTCTCAAACATTCAACGAGCCCTTGATTGTGAAGACTAGTGTCCATTGGAAGAAGGCCCCTACCAGGATCTACATGGTGATCTCTCCCCTGAAGTAATAGTCAATGATATGTGCAAGGGTCACTTCGGTTCTGACCGCCAGTCCGCCTGTCGTGTGCACCTTCCTCCGCAGATGTGGTTGATTGACTTAATTTTTCATTTTAATGTGTCTGAGTGGCCATAAGGATGTGCGTCAGGGGCATTACTTGAAAGCCTTCTATAAGATCGAGAAAGGGTATTGGGTGTCCGTGCCTAACTTAATTTGGGCCGAGATGGACAAGCTTCATAAGGGACTTGTGGTTACTCAGACATAGAAGAGTGAGAGTTGGGCGCTTCTTTTTCCGAGTTTGATTACTAAACTGTTGCTAGATCAGGGTTTCCCGATAGATACGGATGAGATTGTTGTTAATGAGTTAGAGGGAGATTTATGATCTGGAATTGGGCCGGACAGATCAGGGCCGAACAAGGCTTGAGCCGAGGTAGTGTGGCCCTATCTTGGAAGAATCTGCTCAGTTAAGGCAAGGCATGGATGGACCGAGCTGCATTGCTTCATGCAGTCAAAGCCGGTCAAGTAAGATGTCCGGTGCTCGGTTAAGGCGTGGCTGGACCGAGCTACGTGGCTTCAGGGAGTCGAAGCCGGTCAGGTATGATGTCCGGCGCTAGGAAAGGCGTGGCTGGACCGAGCTACGTGGCTTAGGGAGTCGAAGCCGGTTAGGTATGATGTCCGGCGCCAGGAAAGGCGTTGGTTGGACCGAGCTACGTGTGTTTGCTCGGCAGGAAGGCCGACGGCAAATCAGCATGAGTTGTCCCGAGCTTGACTATGCCGGGATGCGGCCGAGCCCGGTCTTCATTAAGCTCAGCTATTGGAATGCTTAGGCGTAAAGCATAGCAATGGTCGTTGACGGCCGAGATGGAGCATCCCGGCTGCCGAGCTCCCAGTAGAGTGGGCAGGCAGTTTGGTTAGGTGATGATTCAGCAAGATTTGTGCTGACAGATGGGATAGCATTACCACGTGTTGAGGAGATCACTGGGAGTAGATTTGGGGGCGCAGAGGGTATATAAGCATGTCTGCGCCCCTATACGGATGATGAACATTTGGTAAGAAGCACTTACACTCAACTCTCCCCCCTTCTCTCTATCTATCCCCTGGTGTGTGTTCTAACTTGATCGTCGGAGGGGTTTTCCAGCCACACACCGCCGGGTAGCTCACCGCCGTTGTGTACGCAGGTGATCGGATAGAGACGGAGTTTGGAAGAAAGGAGTACGGGCTTGCCGGAATATTTGTTTCCCGTACAATTGGCTGCCGTCTGTGGAAAGGCATTGACAGACAAAACCTTGTCTTCCAGGCTCATTTGATCGCCGTCCATGGCGAACAACGACGAGATTCCGTTGTCCGCCATTGATGGGGCCACCCCAGAGTTTACCCGACGGAGAGAAGGACATCCCGCTATCCTTCCAATGGCGGACCTGGAGACATTCCCCGGAGAACAGTCGGGAGACGCGTGAGACAAAGCGCGGAAGAAGTTATGGTCATTTACGGAGTCCAGACGGTCATTAGCGCGGCGGAGAGAATCACATGCCAGACGTCTGGAACACAAGCTAAGAGACCAGGATGCCGTTATACGGCGTATGGAGGCAGAGATGGAGGAGTTGAAGCGGCACGTCAAAGGGAAGGGTGTAGCTGGAGTGGGAGACCACAGTGAGCGCACCCAACCCCGCCATTCAGGCAGTCAGAGTTTGGCGACACACTCCGTCCATTTCTATTACCAGAAGTTACAAGGTCAGTGACTCCGATGCGCATGCAGAGAAGTCCAGCGCGCAAGATAGCACTTACCAGCCCTCACGTCCAGGTGACGACGTCGAGGTACTCCTATTCCGCTTGCACAGAGGATTTGTGGGCAGTCTTGAAGGAACGAGCTCGTCGGCGGGAGGCTCAGAGGGTGCCGGCGTTCCAGCGGCTATCCTATGGGGTTTACGCCAGTGAGGAGGTCGGGAATGCCTCCACCCCGCCTAGCAGCGCCACTCCTTCTAGATTCAGACTTGGCGAGGCTAAGCGTCACCCCTTTCTCCTTGGAGATAGAAACAACACCGCTTCCGGCAGGCTTCCACCAGCCTAAGTTCACACTCTACGACCGAAAAACCGATCCCTACATGCATGTAAGCCACTTCCGACAGGTCATGGTCTGGACATCGGCGGAATGACGCACTTATGTGCCTTATTTTCCTGTCAAGTTTAGGCGAACTGGGCTTGAAGTGGTTCGAGAGGTTGCCGGAGGGGAGCATAGAAAGGTGGCATCAGTTGGCCGAAGCCTTTGTGACGCGCTTCAAAACCAACACAAAAACACCAAAAGAAGTTGACCACCTGCTAAGTGTCAAGATGGAACAGTGCGACACACTGAAGGCATACAACTCCAGATATTGGGAGACCTTCAACGAGATCTTAGATTGCCCGGTCAACCTTGCAATCACGCAATACAAGCGTGGTCTCCCTGTCGGACATAGACTGCGGGACTCGCTCACCATGCACCAACCGACAACCATGGGTCAGCTAATGCAACGCATCAATGAGCACATTCGAGTAGAGGATGATGCGTCAGCATCTACCGTGAAGGCAACTCCGGAGGTAGCAGCAGACAAGAGGTCGGCTGGAAAGGTGCACGCAGTCAGGCAGGAGTCCAGCCGATCAAGTGACCGCGCGGAGGAATCGGACCGTTGCTCAAATCGCAAAAATCGGGGGTAGGGGACATCGTAATGACCGGGATGACTACCCCCGGGATGACGTAGCCGATGCAAACAGAAGATTGAAAGCAAGGACAGGCATCACTACGGTCTTCAAGATTCCAATCTATCGCATACTTAGTGAAATCCGTGACGAGGAGTATGTCCGATTTCTTGCTAAGTTAGGCGATGGACAGAAAGGCTTCAATCCGAGGTACCGTTGCACGTTTCACCGGGAGCGAGGCCACTGGACGGAGGACTGTCTGCCTTTGAGGCAACACTTGGAAGAGTTAGTCGCAGCTGGGCACCTGGATCTTTACATTGATGGGGGCGTGAAGGCCAATCAGGCTCCGGTTGACCAGCGGG
Source organism: Camellia granthamiana (assembly GCA_036172215.1). NCBI lineage: Eukaryota > Viridiplantae > Streptophyta > Magnoliopsida > Ericales > Theaceae > Camellia > Camellia granthamiana. The sequence continues at coordinate 60,133 of JAXFYN010000698.1, forward strand.
GACCGGATGACCGAGATGCGCCTCCTCAAGGGGTTGTTAACGTCATCCACGGCATAGTGGAACCGGCGCGTGTATGCGAACTCAGGGGTATGATCAAGAAGGCAGAGCACATGAGAGAAGTTTTGTCGGTTCAGCCTGCGCTCAAGAGGGGGGAAGACAGAAATGAAAGATGTGGTCAGTTTCTCCTCAAGGGACCTAGAGCGCATTCAGACGCCGCACAACGACGCCTTAGTGGTTACACTCCGTGTCAAGGACTTTGATGTCAAACGGATCTTGATCGATCAGGGAAGTTCGGTCGAGATCATGTACTACGACGCTTTCAAACAACTCAAGCTCCGAGATACAGATTTGGCCCGGGCAACTTCGCCACTGGTTGGCTTCAACTCACAACCGGAGTGGCCTCTGGGAAAGATTATTCTGCCGGTCAAAGCGGGATCCGTGGTCAAACAAGTGGAGTTTTGGGTGTTACAGGTGCCATCTACTTATAATTTGATCCTAGGAAGGGGCTGGCTTCATGCTATGCAAGCCGTGGCGTCGACTTATCAGCAGGTGATGAGATTTCCCTCGGTTAAGGGGGCAATCGAAGAAATTTGGGGCGATCAAGTTATGTCGAAGCAATGCTTCGTGGCAGTCAACGGGATCCGAGCTGCCAAAGGATTCGTTCAAATGATTGAGGGACCAGAGGACTGGGGAGTCCTTGATGACGTAGGCACCAAGGCCGAGGACAAAGTTGTGGAGGAATTGGTGGAGGTGCGGATAGACACAGAGCATCCAGACAAGTTCTTCTTGCTCGGCTCGAGCCTTACAGCCCAAGAAAGGACCGAGATGGTTGAGTTTTTGATGGCCAACATCGAAGTTTTTGCATGGTCGCCTTATGACATGCCCGGTCTCGATCCGAGTTTCATTTGCCATTATCTCAACGTCTTTCCCGGAGCCAAGCCGGTCATTCAGCGAAAGAGAAGATCAGCGTTGCATCACGCCGAGGTAGTTGCGGAGGAAGTAAAGAACTTGCTTGAGGCGCGAGCAATTTAAGAAGTACACTACCCTCGCTGGATTTCGAACACAGTCGTGGTGCCCAAGAAGAATGGAAAGTGGCGAGTTTGCGTCGGACTACAAAACTGTCAACCGAGCTTGTCCGAAAGACAGCTTCCCTCTGCCTAGAATTGACCAGCTTGTGGACTTGATGGCTGGACATAATAGGCTAAGTTTCTTGGACGCTTCACCGCGGCTACCATCAGATTGCCATGCATGGGCCGGACCGAGAGATCACCTCGTTTACTACACCAAGGGGACTCTTCTGCTATCGAGTCATGCCTTTTGGTTTTGAAGAACGCTGGGACAACTTTTCAAAGGATGGTGACAAAGATGTTCGCTCCTCTGCTAGGCCGGGACAATGGAGGCTTATATTGATGATATGGTGGTCAAGAGCCGGTATCAAGTAGACCATTTGTCGGATTTGGCTGAGATATTCGCCATTCTTAAAAAGCACAAGCTACGCCTGAATGCGTCCAAGTGTGCCTTCGGGCGTGGGATTCGAATTTTTTTTTGGGTTTCCTAGTCACGAACCGAGGTATCGAAGCAGACCCTACTCAAATCCGAGCCGTGCAAGAGTTAAAACAGCCCAGCTCGGCCAAGGACGTGCAGCATCTGGCCGGAATGGCCGCCACGCTTAATCGATTCATAAGCCGGTCATCAGATCGCTGCTGCCCGTTCTTTCAGGCCTTGAAATCGAAGTTCTCTTGGGATGAAGAGTGTGACCTGGGTTTTGGCCGAGCTCAAAGAGTATTTGTCTTCAGCACCATTGTTTGGTCACACCAAAGCTCGGCGAAGAACTTTACTTATATCTGGCCGTTTCACAGCATGCAGTCAGTGCGGTGCTTGTCCGGGCTGAAGGAATCAAGCACCTCCCCATCTTCTACGTCAGCAAAACCTTGCTACCGGCAAAGTCGAGATACTTGCCGCTGGAAAAGCTTGCGTTGGCATTAATGATGGCTTCAAGGAAGTTGGCGCACTATTTCCATGCACATACAATAATCGTTCTGACCGAGTTCCCCCTCAAGGCATTGTTCGAACGGGCGGACTTCTCTGGTCGAATTCTCAAAGTGGGCGGTCCGAATTAGGACAGTTTGATGTGAAGTTCTAGCCGCGCATTGCCATCAAGGCCCAGACCTTGGCCGATTTCGTAGCTGAATTCTCACCTGGAACTCATCCTGTATGCCCGGTCGATATTGCCGTGGTAAATGAGAAGGTAAATGCAGGCCTGTTTGAGATACAACGACTTGGCAGAATTGGCGACGGCGGGTACTAGAGCGCCCCGCCGGTGCACCTTCAGTTAGTACAATTCCACAATCTGGTGATGCGCCGACGGAGTTGGATATCACCAACCAACCTGCTCTGTCCGGTGCCGCATCACCAAGAGGGGACGAAATGGAACCACTCAGCATAAAACCTGAGGCCGGCATAATATCGCAACCTGGTGATTCGCCTACGGACTTAGGCATTGTAGATCAACTTGCAGAGTCCGGCGCCGAATCACCAATGGGGGCTGAGGTGGAACCAGTCACCACTGAACTTGAAGCCGAACAGCACGAGCAGCCGTGATCCCATCAACCTTCAAGCCTCTCAGGACCCCTCAGAATGTTGGAAGCTCTTCGTGGGGGAGATGTGGAAACTTTTTGTTGATGGAGCCTCAAACCGTCATGGTGCCGGGCTAGGTATCGTTTTGATTTCGCCAGACGGGCTGACTATCGAACATTCAATCACCCTTGGCTTCCCAGCATCCAACAATGAGGCCGAGTATAAGGCGCTTTTGGCCGGGCTCAAGAGTGCGCTTCAGATGCAAGCATCCGAGTTGATGGTTTACAGTGATTCCCAGCTTGTGGTTAACCAAGTTTCTGGGGTATACGAAGCTAAGGATGACAGAATGGCAAAGTACCAAGCTCTGGTCAGGGACCACATCAAGCGATTTCAGGCGGTCAGGGTCCAACAGATTGGCCGAGAAGAAAACGACCGAGCAGATGAGCTGGCTGGCCTTGCTTCGATGATCGACAGTACATTTCCCAACCCTCTTTTGATAGAATTCCTTCCGAGGCCCAGCATTGAGGAAGTCGGCCAGACAGAAGTACTCTGCGCCGAGCTAGGTCCCTCTTAGATGGACCCTATCATCCTCCTTCTCAAAGAACAGACCCTTCCAGCTGACAAGAAGGAGGCACATAAAGTACGGGTGAAGTCAGAGCAGTTTTGGCTCTCTCCTTCAAGCGCTTTATACAAGAAATCCTTCTCCGGTCCCTACCTAAAGTGTGTGCACCTGAGCGGCGTGGAAGCCTTCCTGTATGAAATTCACGAAGGCATCTGTGGCAGTCATATAGGGGGCAGGTCGTTGGCCTACCGAGCTATTTCACAAGGCTACTGGTGGCCGTGCATGCAAGCCGACGCACAGAAGTATGTTCGCAAATGTGAGAAGTGCCAGAAATTTGCCCACCAGATCCACCAGCCGGCCAGGGAACTCCTTCCCCTCACCAGCCCTTGGCCCTTTGCGATGTGGGGGCTGGATATAGTGGGGCCGCTTCCAACAGCACCAGGCAACCGGAAGTTCTTCATCGCGGCCACAGACTACTTCACCAAATGGGTTGAAGCTGAGCCTTTGGCAACAATCAAGGAGAAAGACGTGAAGCGGTTTATCTGGCAGAATGTGATCACACGGTTTGGTGTCCCCAAAATTTTGATCTCTGATAACGGCACCCAGTTTGACGGTCGCCTATTCAGGGGGTTTTGTGAAGATTTAAAGATTGAATTCTACAACTCTACTCCAGCTTACCCCCAGTCTAATGGTCAAGCCGAGGCATCAAACATGACCATACTTGATGGGTTGAAGAAACGGCTGGAGAAGGCAAAGGGGAAAGTGGGCTAAGGAACTCCCCAGCGTCCTTTGGGCATACCGAACAACCCCTCGGCAGTCTACCGGGGAAACTCCATTTGCTTTGGCTTATGGCATGGAGGTGATCATACCTTTGGAAGTTGGCATGCCCACCCTCAGAAGCGAAAGTTTTGAGCCCGAGCTAAACGTCGAGGCCATCGCCCTGGAACTGGATTTAGTGGAAGAGCGCCGGGAAAAGGCTCTCATCCACGTGGCCGCCTACCAACAAGAGATTTCAAGGAAGTACAACAGAACGGTGCACCCCAGACCGTTCAAAGTGGGTGATTGGGTCTTGAGAAAAGTAATGGGCAATACCTTGGTGCCAGGTGAAGGCAAGCTAGGGGCAAATTGGGAAGGACCCTACAAGATAACCGGTCTGGCGGGCAAGGGGGCATACCACTTGGAAGACTTAGATGGCAGAGCAATACCCCGGCCATGGAATGCAGCCAATCTCAAATTGTATTATTTCTAGCTTTTGCTTTCTTTTTGTGCAAAGGAATTTTTTGCCTTACACTTCAGAATGTAATTCTTTTTGTCAATATATAGAAGTGTCTCATCTTAGCCTTAGCATTTTGATTGTTGCTTTTTAAAATGGGACCTAAAACCGAGATGATATACTCCGGTTGGAAGTGTTGATGTTTTGTTCAACTTGGTTATTCTAACCGAGATGATGTACTCCGGTAGGAAGTGTTGATGTTTTGTTTCAACATTAGTTATTCCCAACCGAGATGATGTACGCCGGTTGGAAGTGTTGATGTTTTGTTCAACATTAATTATTCCCAACCGAGATGATATACTCCGGTTGGAAGTGTTGATGTTTTTGTTTAACTTGGTTATTCCTAACCGAGATGATGTACTCCCGGTAGGAAGTGTTGATGTTTTGTTCAACATTAGTTATTCCCAACCGAGATGATGTACTCCGGTTGGAAGTGTTGGTGTTTTGTTCAACTTAATTATTACCAACCGAGATGATGTGCTCCGGTTGGAAGTGTTGATGTTTTGTTCAACTTGGGTTATTCCTAATCGAGATGATGTACTTCCCGGTTGGAAGTGTTGATGTTTTGTTCAACTCTCAGAATCTAACCGAGATGTTCACTTGTGAGATTTAAGCAGAGATGTCTTTTCCGGTTGTATGAATTAATCAATATGGTTTGTCTTGCCGAGGTGTTTTGTTTGGCTGAAGTTATGAGGCATGTCTAACCGCCTCAAAACACTTGATGAAATTTGAACTTTTCATTGCTGAGGAAAATAAGTACAAAAGGTGGGGGCTGACAGCCCAGTTACATATGTAAAGCAAAAAAGCACAGAAAAAAAAAGAAATCTAAGCTAAGGGGGATAGATTGGTGAATTCATCCTCGGTTGTCGCCAAGTTGACTGGTGGAGATTGGTCTTGGGCACCGGGCTCAGTTCGGCCGGGCTGCTCTTGCTCCTGTTGGTCCTCTCCCTCAGCATCTGCCTCGGCCTCTTCTTCTTCTTCTTCAAGCCCTTCCTCGGCCTCAGCCTGCAACGCGCTGAAGACGTCGTTAGCATATGGCACGAGAAAGGGTCGGTAGGAAGGCAGGCGGCGGAGTGGCAAACACATCGGTATTAGGTTCTTGACCGAGATGTTCGTAGGCAGACTTCCAACCCGCTTTGAAATAAATGTCTTGAGTTGCGAAGACCTGCTTCTTGTAGTTTTCCTCGGTTTCAAGGAAGCCGGCGTTGTTTGCATCTTGACAATCCTTCTCCCTTGACTTCTTGAGCTCATCCAGCTCGGCCTGGAGCTCTTCCCGCTTCTTCTCGGCCTCGTCAAGCTGACTGAGCAACCTGTTGTTGTCAACATTGGCGATTTGGAGTGATGATTTTGCTCGGCCTAGCTCGGTTTGGAGGCTCTGGACTTGGCTGGCTGTGTCATTTGCCTTTTGCCGAAGTCGATGGATGCGCTCCATTACCAAGTGTTGCTTTTGGATGGCCTGCAAGAAGCAAATTTGATCAGTGAAGAAACCGTGCAAACACTTGTATAAAAATTTTCAGTGGAAGTTGGATTCTTACCCTGGTCATGGACTTCACGGGTTGATTTCACTAACCGGGTGTCAGGAACGTGGTCGCTGCCAACCACGTCGCTCGGCAGCAGAAGAGCTTTTGAGAGGTTAAAGGCGAGCAAGTGCTCCTTATCGCCCTTGACAGAAGCATTTGCCGGGATGTCTTTTTCCCAGTGCTTTAGCTATGGTCGCCATGGCGGTGTTGGGTCAGTTGTGACGGCAGGCTGCTCAGTGGTTAGCTCGGCAACCAGCTCGGCAGATGGGTCTGCGTGAGGCCTTTTGCCAGCCCGGCGAGTTTCCTGTCTGGATTGCCC
>JAXFYN010000698.1:66583-101935 GCA_036172215.1 Camellia granthamiana
AATGCTATATACGAAGAAAAAAAAAGTTTATGCGTACAGAAAGTAATGTTCATCATTGCATAGACGTGAGATAAAATATTTGTATCTAGACCTGCTATAGATGCAAATATTTTGTCTTACATCTATATCTATAGGATTGTCAATTGAATTAAATTGCTTGAGCTGAACTTGTATCCTATTGGCACAGTTACACAAAAAAATCATTTTTCTATACTCCTTTTTTTTTCTTTTTTTTATAGATAAATTATATTTTGCACTCTTGCATTTTATACCGATATCTACTTTAGTTTCCCGTCTTCATCTGTCTTGCATGTGTATCGCGAGTATAGCGATCCCGGTTTCTCTTCCTTTAATTGTTGTATTCCGGACTTAGGTTCCGTGGAGTTGGTGGTTGTATATCTTGTTGTTATCCTTTAATTCCGTATGTTTGAGTTTTAGGATGTATTGGGCGTGTTTCGAACAGGTTGGTTGAGCTTTAGTCCCATTCCTTGTTGCCCAGAATTTTGGTGGTACGCTCGAGCGGGTCCCTTTGCGCTCGAGCGGAGTTTGATTTTTGGTTGTCCGCTCGAGCGGGTCTTCTTGCGCTCGAGCGGGGTTTACACACTCCCTGCGTTTCGTGCCTCTGCAAAACTTCTACAGGTGTGTTTTTTACGCTCGACCGGGTCGCGCTGGACCGGGTATCTTGGCGCTCGAGCGGGTAGTTCACTGTCTGTAAAAGTACTGGAAGGAGGAAATCTACGCTCGAGCGGCTTTCCCTTTGCGCTCGAGCGGGTGTGTTTTGCAGTTGTGTCTTGGCGCTCGAGCAGGTACCCTTCACGCTCGAGCGGGTCCAGTTTTTGTGCTTGACGCTCAAGCGTCCTATTCTCCGCTCGAGTGGGTCATACGTATATTAGATATCAGCTGGGTGATTTTAAACCACTTTTCAACTTCCACTCTCTCTCTTACTTTTCTGAAAAGCCATTTTTGAGAGCTTCTCTCACTACTTTCTCCCTTCTCTCTTAGGATTGATCTAGTATGAGTGATTTTCTACCCTTGGGCCTTTGTAAAAAGTGTGGAGATCGTTGAGGGCTACATTTTGATCCGAGAATCTTGGGATTTGGAGCATTTTCGATTTCTTCATCACCTCCATTGAGTCTCATCTCTTGAGGTAGGGATTCCTACTCATCTTTATGAGCTTTGACATGAATATTGAGCTTTTGTATAAAATGGTTTTGGATTTTGGAAGTTAGGGTTTTAAATGTGTAATTTTTAGAAAAAGGGGTTTTGTTTCTTTTGAACCAAAATGTGTATTTGGGTTTCAAAATGAGTATATTGATGTTGTTGATAATATTTGGGCCATTGGGGTCAATATTGAGAAAAAGGGGAAAAATGCCATGTTTGGGTATATTTGGGTCCTTTGTGTAAATAATGACATTTGTTGGGAATTATGAAATTGAGTTGAATATAATGAAATTGGCTCATAATGAGATGGAACAGTGGAGTTGGATTTTATTAATCCCTCACTTTTGAAAGTATTGATTATATATCTGTTGATGCATTTATTATCTGTTTAGAAATAATTGCTTTGGGCTACCGGTGGAGGGTAGTCTTGATTGTTGTAGACAATGCATGACGATTAGGCAAACTAAAACTAATCAATTGAGTAAGCCATCGATTATGGCGGTTGATATAATACAACAAAATTGTGTATTGATTGAGTGAACTTGTATATGATAATTGCTTATGTACATCGTATTGTGTAGGAGAAGATGGGGGATGTACTCCACGGTTTAGGGGAAGATGGGGGATGCGGGTCAGTCGTGGAAGTTTATGAGAGGTCGTATTGGTGGCACATAGGAGGCTTTTTTGGATGCTTTCCAGGAGAGGTACTTATCTCCAGCTGTCAGGGAGAAACTGAGGGATCAGTTTTGCCAGCTCAAGCAGCTGAGTTTGTCTGTGGCCGAGTTTGAGGCCACTTTTACTAGTTTGTCCAGGTTTGCACCTGAGCTCGTGGCGTCCGAGGAACGTCGTTGCATTGGGTTTGAGCGGAAGTTAAGGCGCAGGCTCAAGATGAGAGTTAGGGGGTCTATGACTCGAGACTATGGGCGTCTGGTTGATGTTGCAGCCCATATGGAGATCATGATGCAGGAGGAAGAGAAATGACAGAAAGGCTCCAAGAGGAGTCAAGATGGCCAGGGTGATGGCAGGAGACAAAGGGGTTCTAACCCTCAGCAGTCTCAGGGAGGTTTTGCTAGATCGACCTTTCCAGTGCCGAGTACAGGCTCTAGGAGAGGCAGTCAGGGAGACGTGACTTGTTACAAGTGTGGTCAGCTGGGCCACAAGTCTCCAGCTTGCCCGCAGAAGGGCGGAGGGCAGAGAGCAGCTTCATCTTCGGCTCGACCTCAGAGCCAGAGTCAGGGCAAAGGTCAGCCACTTTCTTACTACCAGTATGGTCAGGCGGGGCACCTGAAGAGGTTTTGCCCGTAGTTGAGTGGCACATTTGGTGCATCTGGGCAGAGGCAGAGTTCTCAGCTAGCTCAGTCAGTTCAGGCCTCGAGGGCTAATCAGGGGGCTTCATCGTCCCAATTTGTGCAGTAGTCTTTTGCTCCGAGAGGTGAGTAGGTAGATCAGGGGCCTACAGGGCGCGTGTATGCTGTTACCGCGCAGGACCTAGTACCGGCTCCATCTGTTGTGAGAGGTACCTTCTTGTTTTGCAACTCGGTTGCCAATATGTTGATTGATACGGGTGCATCTCATTCCTTTATATCTGCTGCATTTGCATCTGTTTTGGGGTTGGAGTTGGCGCAGTTAGCATCTCCTATTTGTGTTGTATCACCTGTTGAGGGTGAGTTGATTTTGAAACAAGGGTGTCGGGGCTGTGATATAGAGGTAGCAGATCGTCGACTTCCATTTCCTTTTGTAGTTATGCCTATGTCGGGTTTCGATGTTATTTTGGGTATAGACTGGCTATCGTCATACCAGGCTGTTATCAATTGTTACCGCCAGAGGGTCACAGTATGTACCTTGAGTGGGGATTGTTTCCATTTTCTGGGGGATCGGGTTGGTAGTGTGTTGCCACCGGTGTATGATCTGTGAGGGCAGAGTGAGCTTAGTGGTCTCCTTGCTAGCCTTTTGAGTAGTGAGTGTGATGAGACCGAGATTGAGTTGCCGAGAGTGATTTGCGAGTATTCGGATGTTTTTCCCGAGGATCTTGTCAGTTTGCCACCTCATCGAGAGATAGAGTTCTCTATTGATTTAGCGCCCGGCACAGCGCCGATTTCTATGGCACCTTACCGTTTTGCCCCAGCCGAGTTGAGTGAGTTGAAGATTCAACTCCAGGAGTTGCTAGATAAGGGTTTTATTCGCCCTAGTGTTTCGCCATGGGGAGCACCAGCCCTCTTTGCTAAAAAGAAAGATGGTGCCTTGAGACTTTGTATCGATTACCGGAAGTTGAATTAGGCTACGGTCAAGAATAAGTACCCTATGCCCCGTATAGATGATTTGTTTGACCAGTTGAAGGGTTCCCGTTGTTTCTCTAAGATAGACTTGAGATCGAGTTACCATCAGTTGAGGGTCAGGGAGGAGGATATTCCTAAGACAGCATTCCGTACGCGGTATGGCCATTATGAGTTTCTGGTGATGCCATTTGGGCTCACCAATGCACCAGCAGTCTTTATGGACTTGATGAACCGGATATATAGCGACCCCGGTCTTTTTCTTTTGGTTGTTGTATCCGGACTTATGTTCCGTAGATCCCGTTGTTATATTATTGTGGTTGTTGTCCTTTAAATTCCTTATTCTTGAGTTATAGGATGTACTGGGCAGGTTTGTTACAGGTGGGTTGGGTTTGGAAACCAAGTGTTGCTGTCCAGAATTTCGGGCCTTCGCTCGAGTGAGAATTTCTTTGCTCGAGCGAGCTATTTGTTTTTGGTCCTTCGCTCGAGCCAGGGTTTCTTCGATCGAGCGAGAGATTGCGTCTAGTATAGACCTGAGAGCTGTAGTTCTTGGCTCGAGCGAGCTTTCCTTCGCTCGAGCGAGTTTCGAGTTCTTCGCTCGAGCGGGAATTCTATCGCTCGAGCGTGCTTCTGGGTTGCAGACCTGAAGCATCGTATTGTTGGCTCGAGCGAGCTTTCCTTCGCTCGAGCGAGTATTCTTTGTGTCTGGTCGCTTGAGCGACAACTTCTTCGCTCGAGCGAGCCTGTTTTATTTAAATAGGCAGCAGCGGTTTTTAAAACACTTTTTCATCCTCTTTTTTATTCCAGAACCCTAGGTCCGTGTTTTCTCTCCCTCTACACACCTTCTCTCTTAGGTTTGATCTACTTAGAGTGTATTTCTACCCTAGGTCCTTTGTTAAAAAGATAGAGTGAGTCGAGAGCTTCGTTTTAATCTAAGAGTTGGACGGTTTGGAGCATTTTGGATTCCGAGTCATCATCTCCATTTTCTCCATTCGGGTTATTTACTTCGAGGTAGGGATTTCCTACTCCATATTATAGGTTTTGTTCTAAGTTTTGGTATTTTGATATGTTGGGGGTTGTTTGGTAATTTTGGGGAAAACCCTAATTATTGTAATAAATTAATTTGTATAATTAATTTAGGGAAAATTGGGGAATTTGGTTTAATTCTCGATGTTGGGAAATTATGAGTTTAAATGGTGTAGTTTGATAGTTTAATCACTCACCTATGAAAATGTTGCGTTTATGCTTACAAATACATTTATTTCCTGTTTAGAAATAACTGTTTTGGGCTATCGGTGGAGGATAGTCGTGATTGTTGTAGACATTGCATGTGGATTAGGGAAAACTGAAACTAATCACATTGGTTAAGTCATTGATTTTGACTGATGAATTAATACAGAAAATACGTGTATTGATTGTGTGTTGTATATGACAAGTGTTTATTACATTGTATATGCATTTTGTTTGGGAGGAGATAGGGGATGTACTCCACGGTTTAGGGGAAGATAGGGGATGGACCTCTAAACTGGATTTTTGTTTGGGAGGAGATAGGGGATGGACTCCATTAGCATCACTATATGTGTGCTTATTGTTTTATAGAAGTGTTTTTACATGATGATACAGCACTAAAATGTGTATCAATCGGGAAGTATGAAGTGTTTTGGAATGAGCCTGAGTCTCATTTGTTGTGTTGATATTAGAAGGAATGTTAATGTGATAATTAGTTCACTGTTATAGTTTGGCCAGGTTCTGAGCCATATTGATATAACTGGGAAGTTAAATAAATAATGAAAAGTGAAACGTGTCATAGACATTAATGTCATGAAACTGTATGTTGGTAAAGTGAATAGTTGTGTTAACCATCTATTGAATGCTATTGCTTTATTCAATGCTTATATTTGGTTTAGTATATTTCTACTGGGCTGTGGCTCACCTTATACGGGAACATCATTTTCAGGTCCAAGTGATACACTACCTCCAAGGACTTAGCTTGGAAGGAGTTGGATTTGAAGACTTGTCTTTAGTTATTTGTTTTATTTGATATTACATGTAAACACTCAAGCCAAGGGCTTAATTTGTAGTTGAGTTAGTACTCACATTTTGTGTCCAAGTGTTGGCTTGGAAAGATGTAAGCCCGTAGGGCATTTACTTTTAATGTTACATGTAATGTTTTATTTTAATAAGATTACTCTGATGAATGGAATAATGTTTTGATGCATGTTAATGATATATATATATATATATTATGGGTTTATTTTGAGGGCGTTACAGGATATTCCGGGAATTCCTAGATCGTTTTGTAGTCGTTTTCGTAGACGACATTTTGATTTATTCACCTTCTGAGAAGGAGCACGAGGAACACTTGAGAGTGGTGCTTGAGTTTCTTAGGGCCCATAAGCTGTATGCCAAATTTGGGAAGTGTGAGTTCTGGCTAGGGGAAGTCAAGTTCTTAGGCCATGTGGTATCCGGGGAAGGGGTGTCCGTTGATACATCCAAGATTGAGGCAGTGCAAGATTGGGCACAGCCTAAAAGTGTGTTTGAGATCCGCAGTTTTCTGGGATTAGTTGGGTATTACCGTCGATTTGTGAAGGATTTTTCCAGGCTAGCTTCACCGTTGACTAGATTGATGCGGAAAGGGGTCAAATTTGTATGGAGTGAGACTTGTGAAAAGTCGTTCCAGGAGTTGAAAGTTAGACTTACCACCGCTCCCGTGTTGATTATTCTGGAGAGGGGTTTGGGTTATGCGGTTTATTGTGATGCCTCACGAGAGGGTTTGGGTTGTGTGTTGATGCAAGAGGGGAAAGTGGTAGCCTATGGTTCACATCAGTTGAAAATACACGAGAAGAATTACCCTACACATGACCTAGAATTAGCAGCCGTGATCTTTGCCTTGAAGATTTGGAGGCACTACCTTTATGGTGAAAGGTTCGAGGTGTTCTCGGACCATAAGAGTTTGAAGTATCTGTTTACACAGAGAGACTTAAATTTGAGGCAGAGAAGATGGATGGAGTTCATTGAGGACTACGACTTTGAGTTGCACTATCACCCGGGAAAGGCCAATGTTGTGGTCGATGCCCTTAGCAGGAAATCCATTAGTGAAGTAGCTTGTATAACCATCCGGGAGTGTGAGATGTTGGGTGCACTTACCGAGTTTGATTTGCTTCTAGGCGAATCCGTTGAGGCTGCGGCCTTGTTTTCTGTCGTTGCGCAGCCTACACTTGTGACTCAAGTGTTAGAGGCACAGAGAGGTGACTTTGAGGTAGGGTCCCTCCGAGAGAAGATCTCCAGCGGGAAGGTTGAGAAGGGTTTGTCTGAGTATCTCGACCAGAGTGTGAGATACCGAGACCGATTGTTTGTGCCGGAGTCCTGCCGAGAGGAGGTACTCCGAGAGTTTTACCATTCACGCCTTGCGGTGCATCCAGGAGGCACCAAGATGTATCGTGATTTGGAGCGCCAGTTTTGGTGGAGGGGCATAAAGAGAGATGTGGCAATTTTCGTGTCGAAGTGCCTTACTTGTCAACAAGTGAAGGTCGAGCATCAGAGGCCAGCGGGTTTGTTGCAACCCTTGCCTATTGCCTAGTGAAAGTGGGAGCATGTCACTATGGACTTCGTTGTAGGTCTTCCGAGGACTCAGTGGGGTAGTGATGCTATTTGGGCAGTTGTAGACCGGTTGACTAAGTCAGCGCACTTTATTCCTATGCGCGTGAGAGATTCGGTAGATCATCTTGCCGACTTGTATATTCGGGACATAGTGAGGTTGCACGGGGTCCCAGTGTCGATCGTCTCTGATAGAGATCCTCGTTTTATTGCTAGGTTGTGGCAGAGTTTGTAGAGTGCCTTGGGTACTAGATTGACCTTTAGCACGGCTTATCATCCTCAGATTGACGGGCAGTCTGAGCGTACTATTCAGATCCTTGAGGATATGCTTCGGTGTTGTGTCCTTGACTTTAGTGGGACGTGGGAGAGGCACTTGCCCTTGGTGGAGTTTGCCTACAACAACAGTTTTCAGTCTAGTATCGATATGGCACCGTTTGAGGCCTTGTATGGCTGACCGTGTAGGTCTCCGATTTGTTGGGCCGAGGTGGGTGATGCACCTTTGTTGGGCCCGGAGTTGGTGAGGGAAACGATGGAGAAAGTTGAGCTTATCCGTAGGAGGCTTGTTACAGCCCAGAGTCGCCAAAAGAGTTATGCTGACCGTAGGAAGAGGCCTTTGGCATTTGAGACGGGTGATCATGTTTTTCTGAAAATATCACCTAGGCGGGGTTTGATGAGGTTTGGGAAGAGTGGGAAGTTGTCCCCTCGATTTATCGGCCCTTTTGAGATCCTTGAAAGGATTGGCGAGGTTGCCTATCGCTTGGATTTACCATCGTAGTTGTCCGGAGTGCATGACTTGTTTCATGTTAGTATGCTTCGGAAGTATGAGCCAGATCCGTCCCATGTGTTGGATTGGACCGACTTGGAGGTTGACGAGGATATCTCGTATGAGGAGAGGCCGGTTCGGGTCTTGGTAGGCGGGAGCAAGTCTTGCGAGGCAAGACCATTCCCTTGGTGAAAGTTTTGTGGAAACATCACAGAGTGGAAGAAGCCACTTGGGAACGTGAGTTGGATGTCCCTGAAAAATATCCGGACTTGTTTGTTAATGTATAATCATGTATTGAGATTTTGTAATACTGATAGACTTTAAGAGCATTATATATGTCTTAAGTTGTAAAACATTGTATATGTTTTGGTTTATGGAAGTATTTTGAAACTTGCCTTGAAATGGAAGTTTAGTATAACATTGCATATGTTGAATGTATTGTGGAAATGGAAATATATCATGAACGTTAAATATGATATAGAACTGTGGAACGTAGTTTTGGAAATTGTTAAATTTCAAGGATTGCATATTTATAATGCATGTTGTGGAAAATGTTGTAAATTGCCTCTTGAAAAGAGATGAGATGACCGGTAATGGGTCAAGTTGTTATATTTTGAAATGTAATGTTGTTGGGAGATGAGAAAACTTGTTTTTGAAAAACTTGTACTTAATTTCGGAGACGAAATTCTTTAAGGGGGGGAGGTTATAGCGATCCCGGTTTCTCTTCCTTTGATTGTTGTATTCCGGACTTAGGTTCCATGAAGTTGGTGGTTGTATATCTTGTTGTTATCCTTTAATTCCGTATGTTTGAGTTTTAGGATGTATTGGGCGTGTTTCGAACAGGTTGGTTGAGCTTTAGTCCCATTTCTTGTTGCCCAGAATTTTGGTGGTACGCTCGAGCGGGTCCCTTTGCGCTCGAGCGGAGTTTGATTTTTGGTTGTCCGCTCGAGCGGGTCTTCTTGCACTCGAGTGGGGTTTACACACTCTTAGTATTTCGTGCCTCTGCAAAACTTCTGCAGGTGTGTTTTTCACGCTCGAGTGGATCTTCTCACGCTCGAGCGGGTATCTTGGCGCTCGAGCGGGTAGTTCACTGTCTGTAAAAGTACTGGAAGGGGGAAATCTACGCTCGAGCGGCTTTCCCTTTGTGCTCGAGCAGGTGTGTTTTGCAGTTGTGTCTTGGCGCTCGAGCGGGTCATACGTATATCAGATATCAGCTGGGTGATTTTAAACCACTTTTCAACTTCCACTCTCTCTCTTACTTTTCCAAAAAGCCATTTTTTAGAGCTTCTCTTACTACTTTCTCCCTTCTCTCTTAGGATTGATCTAGTAGGAGTGATTTTCTACTCTTGGGCCTTTGTAAAAAGTGTAGGGATCGTTGAGGGCTACATTTTGATCCGAGAATCTTGGGATTTGGAGCATTTTCGATTTCTTCATCACCTCCATTGAGTCTCATCTTACTCATCTTTATGAGCTTTGACATAAATATTGAGCTTTTGTATGAAATGGTTTTGGATTTTGGAAGTTAGGGTTTTAAATGTGTAATTTTTAGAAAAAGGGGTTTTGTTTCTTTTGAACCAAAATGTGTATTTGGGTTTCAAAATGAGTATATTGATGTTGTTGATAATATTTGGGCCATTGGGGTCAATATTGAGAAAAAGGAAAAAAATGCCATGTTTGGGTATATTTGGGTCCTTTGTGTAAATAATGACATTTGTTGGGAATTATGAAATTGAGTTGAATATAATAAAATTGGCTCATAATGAGATGGAACGGTGGAGTTGGGTTTTATTAATCCCTCACTTTTGAAAGTATTGATTATATATCTGTTGATGCATTTATTATCTGTTTAGAAATAATTGCTTTGGGTTACCGGTGGAGGGTAGTCTTGATTGTTGTAGACAATGCATGATGATTAGGCAAACTAAAACTAATCAATTGAGTAAGCCATCGATTATGGCGGTTGATATAATACAGCAAAATTGTGTATTGATTGAGTGAACTTGTATATGATAATTGCTTATATACATCGTATTGTGTAGGAGGAGATGGGGGATGTACTCTACGGTTTAGGGGAAGATGGGGGATGGACCTCTAAACCGGATTTTGTTTGATATTGATACAGCACCAAAATGTGTACCATTTGTGAAGTATAGAAGTGTCTTTGTTTGATATTGATACAGCACCAAAATGTATATCATTTGTGAAGTATGTGAGTGCTTTTTTTTTCATAATTGCTTATATACATTGTATTGTGTGGGAGGAGATGGGAGATGTACTCCACGGTTTAGGGGAAGATGGGGGATGGACCTCTAAACCGGATTTCGTCTGAGATTGATACAGTACTAAAATGTGTATCTATTATGAAGTGTGAAATGTTTAATATGAGTTATTATCTCATCTAAAATAGAAATACTGCTGATATGAGATGTGATCTCAATCAAATTGTTTGGTCAGGTTCTGAGCCATAGTTATGAAATGATTCATATGAGTTAAACATTTATCATTGGCCAATGTTTTAGTTATTGCTTATATCATGTTTAGCATATCTCTACTGGGCGTTGGCTCACCCTATATGGGACATCATTTTCAGGTACAAGTAGCATGCCACCTCCAAGGACGTAGCTTGAGAGGCTTAGTGGCTAGGTCATCTTTTTGATTACATTTTTGTATTACATGTATATCAAGCCAAGGGCTTATTTTGTATAGAGTTAGTACTCTTCCTTTTGTAACCAAGTGTTGACTTGGAAAGCTGTAAGCCCATAGGGCATTTGCTTTTATTGTTAACATGTAATACCCTTGTAAGAAATACTCTGATGAAATGTATTTAAGCTTATTCTCTTGTCTAAGCATGTCAATATTGTATGATTTATGGGTTTATTTTGAGGTCGTTACAGCGAGGGTAATTCTGTGGCTCATTGCCTATGTAGGTTAGTCTTTGATTTTGATTTTGATTTTCCACACGTTTGGATAGAAGCTGAAAGCTATGCCTTCATCCTTATTGTTGTTGGTTGCATAAGGTTCCTTCTGTTTTGTAATTGCTTTCCCTATCTAAAAAAATAAAAATGTAGTCCTTATGTTTAGTCTAGTGTTGAATTGATTGACAAAAATGACGTGTCTCGTACATGAAATGTTTTTTAGGACAAAAATAAGAATTTTTTAGGACAACAAAATACAATTAAAAGAAAAAATACATTAGAGAGAGTAACATATGTATTAAAGTTACATATATGCCCTTAAAAATGCTCCACATAGGGGTCATTAATTACTTAGAATCTTAAGACAATCCAAACATGGAATATGATACACAATATAAAGTTATTGATAATTTCAGGATTAACAGTCCTAAGAATGATAATCTCATCTAATCCAATTGGTCTAAAGAAACATAGTTTGAGTGGGTTGATGACAAAATAGCATCTATGGGTTTGCGGCTTGGCTAATTTGCTATGAGAGGCCTATGTTTGATTGGAAACAACCTAATAATTGAAACTCACCGATTTGTTGTAAGAAGTTGTTTTTAAATAGATTCTGTATTTTAGGCTTTAAATTATTGATTTGATTGTTTTAAGAAAAGATTATTTTGCTTGTAATTTTTACTAGAAATTTTAAGTTTTCCGTATAGTTTCTTTTGGCACTTTTCTTTTTCTTTCTAATATTCAAATTTGAGCATAACTCAAATTTGTCAATTTTGATAATTTTCTGATTTGATTAATTAGTGTTGTAATTAGCAGAAAATTGATCGCATTATGGTTTCCATTTATTATAAATAACAATTATAATCCTTAAGGGGTTCTTCATTTGATGAATAATATAGATTTTTCTCAATGTTTCTTATTATTAGGGTATTCTGCACCTGTTAATGGATTGGATTCGTAGGAATTCAACCCGATCCAATTCAATTAGGCATCCAAAATATGATTAATTTTCAGATCGGATATTAATTGGATCAGACTAGACAGATTCGGCTTTAATCAGGTTTAGGACTAGAGTTTAATAAACGGATTGGATGTTTTGGATGAAACCCGAACTATTGACAAGCCTAAATTCGTGGAATCATAAAAGAATTGTAGTGATTTCATTACTACAAATTCTGCTTTTACACGTTTCTACTACATTACACACCTATTTATCAGTTTGATCTTTCACACAGGGCCTTGACTAATCTGGAGTCTGGCAATTCGATGGCTATGGTTTAGTTCCAAACTCAACCTCTGGTGCTACAATTGTGCAGATCCATGGCGCGACCAATTACGCCACAACTATCATACTGAGGATCTACAACAGGGACATGAGGTACTACAGTGGTGATCTTGTGGATACAGACTTGTATGATAAATGGTTCAGGGTTAACTTAACTTGTACAAGAAGTCATGTTAGATAGAGCGGTGTTTGGTTTACTAGAATGAAGGTTAGAATAGAGTGGTCATTATGTTGGAATACTCATTCTCTTGTTTTGTTCGGTAAAATAGTAGGGAATGTGCGTTTTGAATGGAATCACCATTCACCAATTTTGGGAAATGGTTATTCGATTAGGAGATCAAGAAATAGTTATTTTATTCTTGTTCAAAATCATTCTAGTAAACCAAATAGTAATTAAAGAAGTACAGATCAATGTTGCTTAGTTTTGAGTGATATGAGATTGTTAGAAAGGTCTTGTAATGAAGTTGTTATTTAGTTTTGTTCTATGAATTCACTATAACTAGAACTAGTAGCAACCAATTTCTCCGCAAAAATGTGCTTAAAACCCTCAAGAGAGGAGAGAGACACGACACCCCTCAATGCAATGCCGATAGCCTCTTATAGAGGTCGGACTTCAACTTTTTTACAAAATTATTCATCCTTCAAAAGCAAATACATTCCCCCAAACTAAAGTAGGCCATACAAATAAAGTTGCAAGAAACAAAATACTGAAGTTCAAAAGACAAGATAAGCATTGATGCTACTCCATGTTTTGGCTAATATTGCTCTATGTGCTCTTTTAAAATAAAATAAAAGATGTCTTGCTCTCCTACTGACTTTAGTAATCAAAAAGGTTGTCAATATTGTATACTTCCTTCTTGTGTTCTATGCATACATGATCGATGTCATTATCCATCACATTATCCTTCGAGTCCAAGATTTTCATATATGTAGTTGTTTCCTCAATTCATTCTTCAAGCTCAAGGTCTTGTAATGAAGGTATGTAATGTATCTCATATTATCAATACAAAATTCTACATTTTATTCTATGTGAAAGCTTCAACACAAACTATAGACTAAGATTGGGAAAAGATGTCTGCCCTCAATACAAAATTATTCAAAATTTAAAAAACAAATACATTCTGCCAAATTAAAGCAGGTCACACAAATAAAATTGAAAGAAACAAAACACGGACTTTGATGCTATGTGTTAATTGAGACTGTTCTATGTGCTTTAAATAGAAGATGATGTCACTCTTTTTGTGCATATAATTGCATCCCATGACAATTAACCCTCAAACTGATGTTGTAATTAGAGGTGACAAATTCAACTTGAAAACCATGAACCTATTCTAGTACATCCATTTAAAATCTGTGTAAACTGTTCAAATTCATAAATGGACTTAAATAGGTTGCATCTTGCAAATCTAATTAAAATTGAGTTTAAAGAGGTTTAATATCCATTTAAACTCTTTTAAACTGATACCACCAATACCATACCACAACCACCACCACCAACGCTGCCATCAAAGCACCAAATAAGCAGGTTAGTTAGGTTCATTTGTCTAATCCATATCCATATCCAATTCAACGTAACTCTCTTAAACTCGTTTATGAAATAGGTAAATTTGGGTTAAATTGTTTTAAATACATAACCCATTTTGGCCTGATCCAAATTTGCCCATTTTGACACCTCTAGTTGCAGCACAACCAGCATGTCTTTTATCATAAGAAGGCAAAATTTTACAGCATTAAGAAAAATATCATCTGTATAACTGCCGAATCACTTAGTTTCAATGTGGACAACGCCATATTCGCATGCTGTTATTTTCAGAAACATTGGCCCTCACCAAAAGCTAAAGTTTCCCAACGAAATAATGAATCAAATTCTTAACTTGTTAATCACTGATGTAAAGTGCAACAAGGAGAAGCAGGTGAAAATGAAGTTATTGCGGAAGAAAGTAAATATGATATTTGCATTGATTTTTGCAACGAAACTAAGCACTTTTTTGCCTTTTGTAATTCGAAAAGCTCAGTTCGAGACTCTAACTTCACTGATGGAAACAACCGCCGACGCACTATGGCACTCCATTAAACTCTGTTCTTCAACTTACTAATATTTGGAATAGTGGTCGATTTTTGAAGAGGTATATTCGTAATTTAATGTTTTGTTCACACGGTGATATTTTGTCTTTCCAAGAGAAAACAATTCATGTATGATATTAAAAGTTTCGTTCCGGAATGGTATCCCCTCTAATTTGCTGGGGAAAATTTGACAAAAGATTGGCACAAAATAATAACAATAATAATTCACCTAAGACTCACTTTAAAATCCAAGGGTAGTAATCAAGCTTGGATAAGTATAACAGTTGCAATCTGATTGTTAGAATAGAAGAAAGAGAGGAAATAATATGTATTGTAATCAATGAATTGATCTTATATAATAAAAGGCCTGTATATATAGGTTGAGAAAGAGTATACTACTAGAAACCTAACTATGAAAAAGAGTATAAACCTAATTATGATAATACAAATATATCTAGAAAATCAATACCTAATATATCTAGCAATATATACCATATATAATATTAACATCCCCCCTCAAACTCAAGGACGATAAACATGTCGAGTTTGGAGAGAGAAACTAAAACATGAAATAAAACTAAAAAAATAAAATAAAAGGCAAATAGATTGCAAAGTCTGAACGGGAGCTCAAGGGCGCTGGAGATAGATCAGAGGCCAGAACTAATGCTGAGAGACAGTTTATGGTCGTGTTGGACC
This sequence comes from Camellia granthamiana, assembly GCA_036172215.1. Classification (NCBI taxonomy): domain Eukaryota; kingdom Viridiplantae; phylum Streptophyta; class Magnoliopsida; order Ericales; family Theaceae; genus Camellia; species Camellia granthamiana. Next base: position 81,338 of record JAXFYN010000698.1, read on the forward strand.
ATTGTAGGAACTAGCCAAAACTAATGTCGGGACAGTTTAAGGTCATGCTAGACCGTTATAGAAACTGACCGAAATTAATGCCAAGATAGTTTAAGGTCATGCCAGACCATTGTAGAAATTGTCCAGAATTAATGCCGAGATAGTTTAAGGTTTTGCCGAACCGTTGTAAAAACTGACCGGAACTAATGTCGTGCCAATTTAAGGTTGTGCCAGGCCGATGTAGAAGAATTGGATATTGAACCAGCAAGCATGGCACACACATAACTTATGACGTGGTGTTGAACGATGATGGCAACATATGACTGAGTACTCCAGGGAGCAGCTTGGATGGTGCGCAAGGGGCGGCTTGGATGGTGTGCAAGGAGCGGCTTAGGTTGTGCACCAGAGAGGGTGGCTTGGATGGTGCGCAATGAGCGGCTTAGGTTGTGCGCTAGAGAGCGTGGCTTGGATTATGCTTCAGAGAGAGCGACTTAGGTTGTTCACATAGTATATCACCGTCACTACAACAAACTGCACATTTGGCGACTAAAATTGGCGACCAAAACAATTTTAGTCGCCAAAAACATCATATTGGGCAACTAAAAACCTGATTTAGTCGGCATTAGTTTAATATTTTTAGCTACTAAATTACTTTAGTCGCCATATTGTCTTATTGGCGACTAAACTGAGTTTTAGTCACTGTTTACAACCATTTTAAGCGACCAAAATTTCATTTAGTCGCCGTATAATAAGATTTTTGCGACCAAAAATTTTTGTCACCAAAAAATGGGTGTATTTTGATGAGTTTTTGGCGACCAAAGCTAAATTAGTCATTGTATGTTAACCATTGCCGACAAAAATTTTAAAGTAGTAGCCAAATAGTATGCTTTTCGCGACTAATTTTTAGTCGCTGTTAGGGATATTTGCCGACAAATCATCATTTAGTTAATAAAGCTTCGAAATTTTTTTAGAGGGAAACTCATTAATATTGGCTCCCAGTAGATATTACACAAACACACTTTTTTGTTCTGTTTTGACTCACACACCAATAGACAGAGTAGTCGATACACCTAACCTCACCATCGCTCACCACCGCCGATCATCACCATCGCTGGCCACCGGCGGTCACCACCACGACCATTGCAAATTGGCCCCACCACTAATTATAGGTATTTGTCTCTCGTCTCTCTCGCTCTCTGTCGATCTGGGTCTGTGTGTTTCTATCTCTTTCTCGCCGTCTCTCCCATGCCCGTGTCTAACGATTTCTGTAGGGTTTGTATATGTTTTTTTTCTTTCATTTTCTGTTGATGTCGTAAACGATTTGTTAGGGCTTTTTCTGATTTCATGAATGGGTTTGGTTGAAATTTCAGATTATGGATTTCTGATTCTCGATTTTGGATTGTTGAACTACATGACCAAATTGAATTTTGTATTGGTATTAGGGACAAGCCACCAACAAAAACCTCTGAACCTCTGATTGCATGTTCTTCACAGCCCCAAAAAAAAAGAAGCATAAACCAACCCATTAGTGACATGACAATTTCTAGAAATGACATACAAAACCACAAAGAAATTGCATTTAAATTTTAAGCTTATCAATGACTCATAGGAACTATAAATAGATATATCATATATAGACATAAACATAGGCAAACATATATATATATATGAAGAGATTGTAGCTAAAATCCATATCAATTTTAATATGTAAAAACATATTCTAGTGGATATATTTATACTTCAATTTACTTTTAATTGTGTTAGATCAGACAACAATGTGAGAATAGTTACTATAATATGATAGATAGTTACTTACGATGGTCCATTGAATGATGATCCAGTGGATGACTCATCTAAAAGATAGAATGACAACAATGTCAATCCTGTATAAAGGTCAGGAAATCTAAACATGGAAAGTTAAGCAAACACTGTTACCAAAGAACACTTTATGGTTTGAGGCTTTCAAAATAATGGAAGGTTAACAACTATGTTTCAATGAAACTTCTCTATAATTCTTTGAAATATGAAAGGTTCTTATAGTTTACATATCTGATAATGGTTCTAAATCAATCTTGACCTTGTTGGGTGTTGATGTTCCTACTTTTGTTGTAGGTTTAGGGTTTTTCCATGTAGGGCTTTTGTTGTTTTCATATGAGTGATGTGAGTATTCTCATTCTTAGTTGTATTTTCCTCTCTCATCAGGTCTCACTCTCTACCAAACCTACACACCATCATTTTTGGGTTTGAGGAACAACTTCGAATTGGGTATGTATCAAGCAGCAATCAATAACAGCTACATTCCTAATCTTCATGTGTTATAGTTTTCAGAATATTTGCCGTCATTTGATACAAATTTTCAACGATCTTATTTGGGAATTTTTTCCCCTCATTCTTTGAATTTGGAACTCTATTAATGATAGTCTTGTCAATATACCATCTTTGGTGATTTCTTTCCCTCTTTTAAGTGTTAGTGGTGGTTTTCTTTAGTTTTTATAGAATTTTTCAAATTACATAGTTAATTTTGAATTGTTTTATGTCTTATTCACCCATGTTTTTTTTTTTTTTGAATTGTTGAAAAGGATTGGTGATTCTAGCATCGATCTCAGAAGTAGAGCAAGGGTAATAGTTTTTCCTTATTTAAATATTTAGTTTCCATTTTATTCTTTTTTTTTTAGGACGAATTTCCATTTTATTCTTGTGGTTATTGTTTATCTTCTTGATTAGCCACAATGAGTTGTAATATATGTTGGTGTTGGTCTGACGCAGACTTTTTACTCTTTTTGTACCTTTTAAAGGTCCCGAAGAGCTTCCCAAGTGGAACTATGATGGATGTAGCATATGCCAAGCTCATGGAGAAAAGTGTTAATTGATCATATTGTATGTCATCTTGTTTTCACTTTTTTTGTACCTTTTAAATGTTGTGTAAGGAGGACATTGTTTTGGTAACGTATTTGGAATGTATGACGTTATTATTTGTAATTGGAATATATATAGTTGGTTTGTATATAAGTTTACATTAGCAGGTGTTCTTTTTTGTTTGATGGTTGTAAGTGAAACATGCATTACGGAATTGGTGATAATATATATAGGTTGTATACCTATTACAGGTTGCGGTGGATACATACAGGTTCTAACAAAATTTATTAAAATGAAAAAAACAAAATAAAAATATAAAATGACGTTTTTGGTGACAAAACAATTGGTAGCCAAAAAAGAAATAAATCTTTTGGCGACTAAATATTTAGTAGCCAAAACAAATGGAATATAAAATAAACATAGTAAAAAAAGCATAGGCGACTAACCTGTGTAGTAGCCAAACAAGAATGAACCTTTCCGCGACTAAACATTTAGTAGCTGAAATAACACTATTGGCGACCAGTAATTTCGTCGCCGTAGATATTTTAAGTTTTCGCGACAAAATTCTTTAGTAGCTAAAGAAGTGAGTTAAACAAATTAATGCACCCTTTGGGCGACTAATATGTTAGTCGCTAATGTGAGTCATCAGCGACTAAGGCTCTTTTCATCGCTAATACCTGTTACTTTTGCCTACTAACGTGTTAGTCGGTATTTTTGTAGTACTTTTGGCGACTAAATGTTCTTTAGTCGCTAATACCTTCGGCGACGATGTATCCCCGACAAAGCCAGCAACCAAAATTTTTGGTCGGCAAAGTCTTTGGGCGATTAATATTTTAGTCGCCAAAAGTGTATTTTCTTGTAGTGCATGCTCACCATGATATAGGTATAATGCCCCCCTCAAACTCAAATAGGTTTGAAAACCTATTTGAGGTTGAAGTAGAGGGAAAGATAGAGTGGAACAGAAGCACGCATGCACGCACGCGCGCGCGCGCACACACACACACAAAAAGATAGATTGCAAGTAAAAAAATATGATAGAGATATTTGGGGTAGTAATAAATTAGCAGATGGAGGAAGAGATCACCATGAAGCGATACTAAAAGAAAAATATAGCAGTGGAATGGTTTGAGGTCCAACGGGCAGCCAAGGCAAGGTTGCCGCCTGCCAGTAAGGCAAAGAACACAAAGAGTTTAACCTATAACTCTGATACCATGTTAGAATAGAAGAGAGGCGTGTAATACAGATGAAGAGTCTCCCTGCCTATCAAGAACAATTTTGAATTCTTATACTCAAACAAGGCCATGCCCATCAAGAATAGAGCTACAAAAGAGTTGAGTCGAGCAACGGATTGTTTCAGTTTAATTTGAAAACTTAATAAGTTTTAAAATTGTTCAAAGTTTGGCTTGTTCACATAATAAACCAATTTTAAATGAGTTTTAAATGAGTTAAACATGAGTCGAGCTTAAATAGTTTGGCTTTTTATGATACATATATGCTTATTGAGCCAAGTGATATGTTGTTCAAATTTTGTTTAAAAATTTAAAGAGTTTGAAAATATATTTGAATTTGACTTATATATATAACGAGCTAATCTCAAACGAATTAAACACGAGTTGAAGTCAACTAACTTTGTTCATTTCGTAGCACTAATCAAAAACAAATTCATAAAGGCTTGCCAAAGGAAAAGCAATGCAATTGACGTGTAAATTGAACTTTTTCTAGTGTGCGGGCCTCGTTTGGAAACATGTTTTTTTAGTAACTTTTTGACTTTTTGACTAAAATATGATGTAAAAAAACATTAATATGTTTGGAATGACTTTTTTATTTTTTACAAAAAGATGTGCAAAAAATAGAGAGAAAAGAGAATCTTTGACTTTTTAGTATATGTTATTGGCTTTTTGATATTTTTAGTGACTTTTTGACTTTTATACTAAAAAGTAATATTGTCAAACGAGGTCATTTTGGCATTACTAACAAGCATAAAACAGAGGTCACATTTCCAAAGACATTTTAGAGAATCCTAGTCCTTCACTAAAACTGCACGAAAGACATTCATGTCTGCAAATCTCAAGACAAAATTTTAACATTTTTTAATTGGGTACAAGATTTGTTGGCGAGGTCCACTTCTCAAAAATCATGTTATTTTCTTGTTCTGTTTGGTTTAAAAAAACAAAAAACTTTTTGACTATTTAAGTTCAAAACATTTTGGTTATTTGGTTTTCAACTTTTTTTATTAAAGAAAAAATAATTTTAATTAATAAGATCTACTTTGTTTGGCAAATAATTTTAATTAATAAGATCTACTTTTTAAATTTTCATTAAAAAAATACTTTTCAAGTCCTTTTAGTCTAGAAGACAAAAAGAAAAATGAAAAAATCACTAAAGACAATTCTAATCCCCACCTAAACTTTCTTAATAATAAAAGCAAATTTTTTTAGCATTTGACAAACGCATGGACTTTTTCAACTACCATATCCTACAAAACAGTAAAAAAGTGAAAATAAATAAACAATCTACTTGAAAAGCATTTTCCAAAACCAAGCCTCTATGTCCGATTTTATATTTAATTTATGTGTTACTACTTATTGTAACTTGCTACAACAAAGCTGTTGTGCCTAAAACTCATAAACAATCACAAGCAATCACACAAACAAGAACACACAAAGATTTACGTGGTTCGGCAAATCGCCTATGTCCACAGGCAACGGATTTGCTATATGGAGAGAAATATAAAATTACATTAGTGAAGGAGAAGGAGACGCTACTCTCACTCAACTCTTGCTCACACTCTTTTGTTGCTTACACTCTGAATTCCCACTCTCTGATTTCACCACACCGTACTGCCCCCTTTCGCTACCCATTTATAGATGTAATGGGAGAGCTAAAGTCTTCATCGCCATCGACAGGATACTGACAGCATGTATGACAGCCACCAACAAAATCTGAAAATCAGAGACCCTACCATGGAGTAGCTCGGTTGAATCTTTAGCCCAAATCTTCAGCTTCTTCATTTATCTTCAATCAATAGCTATTGTTGACTTTGGTGAATGAGAGTCGATCTTCAATAAAAGCAGCTGTATGCTAGTGGCAACCCCACAAGAAATCTGAGCATAAATAGTCTTCCAAGTCCCTGAGCGAAGCATCGCCACAACTTCAATCAGTGCTCTACTTCATAGATGTCCTAACTCTGCAAACAAAACAAGGAAATTTCTCACAAGAACAGTCTTCTATTTCTTGTTCTTGTGGCATTTTCAGCAAAACTAGTTCTGTTTTGCTCTGCTGATCCCAGAGATGGATTCACCCTCGTGCCACTAACCGAAAAGAATTTCGGGTTGCAAAAACCATACAACGTACCTCTGGACGATCGTTACAGTTATGAGCATGAAGTCCGGAGATTATGGGTCTACAACCACGACAAGCCCTTCTACGATGACAGCGGAACCAGGCCCGCACAGAAGTTCGCCTTAAGGTACTCTCCTCCGCTCTCTCCACATGCATATACCAAAAAACAAAAAAATCTACCTGCACAGAAGAATATACTAGTCACAACAAATATAGCTAAAATAACACAGTTTCAAATGATCATTATGTGAAATTCCACTTGAATTTTTTTCTTTCCAGGGTCATGATTACTCATCCGGAGTATGGCAATTTGAAGGGTATTTTTATGTGCCAAAGGGAACATCAGGTGTCACCATAATGCAGATCCATGGTGCGAAAAAAGGTGCTACAACCCTACAACTGAGGATATATGACGGTGATATGAGGTACGATAGGTTTGAGGTGGTGGACACAAATCTATATGATAAATAGTTCCGATTAAACGTGATCCAGGACGTGGATGAAGGGAAAGTTGACAGTTTTCATCGATGGGGTCCAGAAATTCGTGAAGAACGATCAGGGGCCGGGAAACTTGTATTTCAAGTGCGGAGTTTATGCTGCACCTGATAATTCAAGCAACTATATGGAGTCAAGGTGGAAAGGAATTAAAATCTACAAAAAATGATCATGAAATTGTAACAATTGGTACTATATATCTTATGAAAGTATAGGTTTGCTTATTATAGAACTCATTTATGTATCAAATAAATATTATATCAGAAACAGTTAAATATGGGATATGTTATAATAGAATTTGAGAACTTGTGCTATTAGAGCATCCTCAGCACATTCCCTAAAATTTTATGCTAAAATATTATTAAAAATTTCATTTCCTATTTTAAGAATCATTTTTTCATCTACTTTCCCCCAACAAACTTCCTATTCTTTCTCCATTCTAATAAAATATTATTTTTTAATTATTTTATATTTTATACTTTTGGGGATGGAGATGCTCAAGAACCAATGATGGTTGAATAAAAAATAATTTTATATTTTTGCGGGGTGAGCAGTTGCTCCCTACATTTGGGGAGCAACTGTAGCATTTCTTATAGTAAAGAGTTGCTTTAGGGAAGCTAATGGGATTGATTTTATGAAGAAAGACTCCCTAAATAAATAAAAATAATAAATAAATAAAAATTCAGAGATTTCAGCTAAAGCAAGATTTGAGAATAATAAAAAATATATCGATCATTTTTTATAAAAATAAATAAATAAATAACGACTTAGTGCATGAAACTCTTGCTAAAACTATGGAGAACATGATTGGTGCAATTCCTAACACGTCGATAATTAAAAAACAAAAGTTGAAAACACTTCCCCTTTCCAATAATAAGCTTATTTAAGCTAATTCTTCCTCATAAGCTATAAACATTGCAACACAAATTTTCAAAATTATATGTGATGGATAATTCTTCACTGAAAAAGAACCAACACAAACATTGTAAGCTGATTCTTCCCTGAAAAAGAAGACATTGTTGCATATGTGATGGATACCATGAGGAACCTCCTATAATTACGAGGCCAGAGTGCTGTAGCAAAGGGGCAAAATAAAACAATTTGATCTTGGCATATGTGATCATTAAATTATATCATTTACTGTAGTTTGTATGATATTAATTTCAATACATGTAGATTTTCATAATTGTGATGGAAAACATTTATGTGCAGCATAGAAATCGAGCATTTTTACAGCATTGAATAAAAAACAATATGAAGAATGTATATGTATCAATACTATGAATCCTGTATCCTCGTTACTTTCACCAGACATGCGCACGCTGATTGATAGGATTTTAGTAGTGATTTTCTTGATCCAAGCCATTTCCAGAAATGGCATTAAATCACCTAATGGCATCTCCGCAACTTGCCCCTAATACGAATGTCAATATTGCCTAATCGGAGGAATAACCATGCAAGGCAGCTTAGTCAATTGCAAATGCAGAAGTTATGCATTTCAGATACAGAAATTAGATTTGGATATTAGTCACTAATGAATAATAAACCCACAATTCAATATATTCCTCAAAAAGAAGATCCAGGTTAATACAGAACTCCAAGCCAAATGACAATAACTTGTATAAAACCCATGACTCGAATCAACAAACCAAGCCTAATTTACCTGTTCTATACCCTCAAACATTACAAAAGAACCCTATTTGTGGGGATATATTTCTGGGACTCAACACGTGGCAAGGGGATGCCGACATGTCACCCGGGGTGCTATGTGTAACAGTAAGATTCTTGCCAAGGAACTCTACTATTTTCCGAGGTAAACTCAGGAGACATCTCAATCTGGGCTAAAGGCCTCGAACCTCGGCTTAGCATACAAAGGCCGAACTACCCGCAGAAGAGTAAGCCGAGGTTTATATTATTAAATATTATCTTGGTTAGGTGGATGTCCAGCCTAGTGGAGAAAACCGTGAGGCCATCATTTCACCAACAAGCTGGCCTTGAGGCCATGCGAAATAGCCACGAGGCCATAGGCGGCCATGTGCAGAAAGAATGTGCTTTTACCTGAAAAGCTGCCAAAAGTGCTTTGGTGGGCTGGCAAGGCAGCTCAAAAGCTGTGAGCTTCCCCATCTCTATTCCGATGTATATATAGAGATGGAGGACGAGATATAGAGGGGGGATTAAGAGGGAATTCATTCTGAAGAGAGCATATACAACTACGAGCCAATTGTAACATTTACAATTATATACTCAGAGAGTGAGAGTTACTGAGAGCAAAACTGTAATTCTTGTTATTACTCATAGTGAAACACCTCGGCGCACCCGTGGACGTAGGCAATTATTGCCGAACCACGTAAATCCTTCTTGTCTTTGTGTTATTGCTTGTTCCATCTATTCTGCCTGTGCTACTACTGCTAACTCACTAAGATAGGCAGTGTGGCCGAGAAAAATAACCCACACAATTTGGCGCCGTCTGTGGGAAAGATAGACGAATAGATGGCTAGCAACGCACAGAACGAGAGGATCGGGGATGACATTCCAGCTGAAAATGACACGCCTATTGACCTGGATGCCGAAGGAGGCAACCACAACGACCAAACCCGTGGCCAGGGGCACGGGGGCAAAAACGTCGTCCAGGAGGACGACACTTCGAAGAAGACGGATCAGGATAGCTATTACAAGGAGGATAACCTCCAGGTATGGAAGGATAGATGCAGACGAAGGGATGAGGAAGTCAAGGACCTCGCAACCAAGTTGGCCGACCTGCAGTCGGTAGTCAACTTCATGATGCAAACCAAGGTCATGCAGCCACCATACCCACTGCAGGATACGCCAATCCCAGCAGTTAAAGCTCGGAATGAAGGAAGGACAACGACACCCGACGCATCACAACGCTCCAGGAGCAAGGGGCACCCTCACCCGCCCTCCGAGGACGTCGGCAAGTCCCAGAGGACACATAATGAAAAGGATGGGGAACCAAGAGAACATCGGCAAGTACAAAAGCAGGCTCTCTGCTTTGACACAACCCGTGGAGAAAGATCTAAACGGGCGCACCACGACGCCGAGAGCAGTGTGCCGAAGGGGCTCAAATCAAAAGATAGCCGAGCTCCAGGGAGAAGCAAAGAAGACTTGAGAAACTATCTCAAGAGAAGGGAACAGAACGCCGAAGCCGAGGTAACCTCACTCGTCAAGCCGAGGACACCATTCTCGGTAGAACTGGACAAGTTTGTAGCTCCAAAAAGATTCAGCATGCCGAGGTTCCAAATCTATGATGGTAAGTCAGACCCTAACTTCCATGTAGGATTATTCCTGAACTCAATGGCGTTATATAGTGGAAATGAGCCTTTGCTCTGCAAAGTATTCCCTTCGTCCTTTGGGGAAATTGCATCGGATTGGTTCCACAAACTACCAAAGGGAAGTGTAAAGACTTGGGAAGGCCTGGCCGAGATGTTTGTGGCCAGGTTCGTGACAAACAAGCTACAGCCATTACGGGTGGACGCATTAATGGCTTTAAAAATCAGCAAGGATGAAGGGCTAAGGGCCTATGCAAAGAGATACTACGAGGTGTTCAACCGAATACCCGAATGCAACCAGGAGGTAGCAGTTGTATCCTTCAAGAACGGCCTGAAGGAAGACTGTTCACTACGGAAATCTTTGGCAAAGACATTGCCAAAGAACATGGAAGAACTCATGGCAAGGATTGAAAAATATGCTAGAGCCGAGGAGGATACATCGGCATCAAAACAGGTCAAACATGAGCAACGGAGTGACTCGCCAAAGCGAAGCCGAGGTAACAACGGCTTCAGCAAGACGGAGATAGAGCTGAGGGCTAAACAAGCAGTAACAACCGTGTTCCGAATTCCAATTCACAAGATGCTAGGAAGAATAAGGGGCCAGCCCTATTTCAGAACACCGGCAAGGCAACCTGGGGAGTTTATGGGGAGAAACTCGGACAGACATTGCTCATACCACAATGAAAATGGACATACAACACAGGGTTGCAGAGCCCTGAAAGCCCACTTGGAAGATCTGGTGAGACAAGGCCACTTGAGAGACCTTGTTGATGAGACCAGAACAAGGGAAGAACAGGCAAGATTGCCACAGGCGGAAGCAGCCCCGCCACCACCACAACCCCGAGCAGACAGACCTCGGGTTGTAAATGTTATTCACTCCAAGGTGAATGAGAACGAAATTCGGGGAGAAACCCAAAGAGCGAAGCACTTGCAGCACGTGAACCAGGTCGGACTGAAAAGACCTCGGCCAGAAGACTGCCAACTTCAGATGTTAACCTTCACTGAAGCCGACCTAGAGATGGTCCAGCACCCACATAATGATGCCTTGGTAGTATCCCTCCAGGTTGGGGAGTGCCAAGTAAAACGCATCCTGATTGATCCAGGAAGTTCTTGTGACATCATGTACGTTAGATGTTACAAGGAGCTCGGCCTTCACCCCGACGACCTGGAGCAGTCAACTGGTCCGATGGTCGGCTTCAATGGAACACCGACGTGGCCACTGGGTGCAACAAGCTTAGAAGTACAAGCAGGCACCAAGAAGATCACAACCGAGTTCATTGTGATTGATACACCCTCACCATACAACATCATCATGGGCAGGCCGTGGTTGCATGCAATGGGGGCAGTACCTTCAACATTGCACCAAGTTCTGCGGTTCCCAACGGAGCACGGGATAGAAGAGATCCGAGGAGATCAACTGCAGGCGAAGAATTGCTCCATGGCAGCAATGAAAGCTACCTGCAATGTTCGAGAACCTGCAACGGCCGAGTATGAAGATGAGGACATGGAAGTCCTGGAAGATGTCGGCAAGGAGCCAGCCGAGAAGAGCGAGGAATCACTAAAGAAAATTCTCGTCCAGGAGGGCGATGAGGAAAGATTTTTTCTTCTCGGTTCAGGCTTAGCCGAGGAAGAAGAAAGAGAACTGGAGGCCTTTTTGAGAACAAACATAGAAGTGTTCGCTTGGACACCTTATGAAATGCCTGGCATTGAACCCGAGGTCACATGCCACAGACTAAACGTCCACATATCGGCTAAACCTGTGATCCAGCGGGCAAGAAGACCGACATTGGTGCATGTCGAAGCTGTGGAGGAAGAAGTTGACAAACTTCTAGAAGCCAGGGCCATCAGAGAGGTCAATTACCCAACATGGTTGTCCAACACCGTGGTGGTAAAGAAGAAGAACGGAAAATGGAGGGTTTGTGTCGATTTTACAAGCCTAAATAAAGCATGTCCCAAAGATAGCTTCCCTCTGCCAAAAATTGACCAGCTGGTAGATGCTACATCGGGACATGGAAGGATGAGCTTCCTGGACGCTTACCGAGGTTATCACCAGATAGCCATGTACCCTCCAGATGAGGAAAAGACAGCTTTCATCACCCCGAAGGGCCTATACTGTTACAGGGTGATGCCTTTTGGATTAAAGAATGCAGGAGCAACTTACCAAAGGTTGGTGACCAAAATGTTCAAACAACAGATAGGCCGAACAGTGGAAGTCTACATCGACGACATGGTCGTGAAGACCAAGGAGTCAGAAAATCATCTCGCCGACCTGGCCGAGGTATTCAATATACTGAAAACATATCGGCTCCGACTCAACGCATCAAAATGCGCGTTTGGTGTTGGATCTGGTAAATTTTTAGGGTACTTGGTAACCAGAAGGGGAATAGAGGCCAGCCCAGATCAGATCAAGGCTATCTTGGATCTTCAGAGTCCAACCTCGGCCAAACAGGTTCAAATGCTCACTGGCAGAGCAGCAGCCCTAAACAGGTTCATAAGCCGAAGTTCGGACAAGTGTAAACCCTTCTTCAACCTGGTAAAGAAGACTGCAGACTTCCTGTGGACCGAAGAATGTGAAGCCGCATTGGCCGATCTGAAAAAGTACATGATCACGGCTCCAGTCCTCTCGACACCAGAGCCCGGGGAAGAATTGTTTCTGTACTTAGCCGTGTCAGAGCATGCGGTAAGTGCAGTACTTATCCGAGAAGAGCAGGGAGAACAAAAAGCTGTCTACTATGTGAGTAAGACCTTGGCCAGCGCTGAAACAAGGTACTTGCCACTGGAGAAGTTAATGTTGGCCTTAGTCATGGCCTCAAAAAAGTTGAACCACTACTTCCAAGCACACAAGATAGTGATACTAACAGAACACCCATTGAAGTCCTTATTGCAACAAGGAGACTTAACAGGAAGAATTGCAAGATGGGCAGTGGCCTTGGGCCAGTATGACCTGGAATTCAGGCCAAGGACAGCAATCAAGGGACAAGTTCTGGCCGACTTTGTGGCAGAATTCACGCCGGAGTCCATTGAACATCGGCCTCCCTTGAGCCGAGATGAACCAGGTCCCAGCAAGCAAGAAGCATCCCGGCAAACAGCAGAAGACCAAAGAAAGGAAAAGCTCAGACCGTGCAGCATATACATCGGCGACTCATTCAGACTCTTTGTGGACGGAAGTTCAAACCGACGAGGAGCGGGGGCAGGAGTACTGCTGATATCCCCAGATGGAGAGTTTATAGAGCAGTCCATCCGTTTGGGGTTCAAGGCCTCAAACAATGAAGCTGAATACGAAGCATTGATTGCCGGACTAAAACTTGCAGCAGCAGCAGAAGCCGACGAGGTAATAGTTTTTTGCGATTCACAATTAATTGTTAACCAATCAACAGGAGAATTTGCAGCCAGGGACGAGAGGATGTCGGCATATGCAAAGGAAGTAATCAGGTTAGCCGAGCTATTTCAGAACTGCCGACTTCTTCAAGTTAGCCGAGATGATAACAGCCACGCCGATGCGTTGGCCAACCTGGCGAGTTCAATGCAGACTGGAAAGCCAAGAACAATCATGATCGACTACATGTCGGGTCCGAGCATAGAACCACGGAGCGCAAAGCAGGAAGCAATGTGCGTGGACATGGGGCCGAGCTGGATGGATGCAATTGTTGCATTCCTTAAAGAAGGAAAACTGCCAGAAGATCGCAAGGAGGCACACAAAGTCAGACTGAAGTCGGCAAGATTCAGCTTGACCTCGGACGGACATCTCTACCGAAGGTCCTTCACTGGACCCCTTTTAAGGTGCGTACACCCTTTTCAAGTTGAAGATTTTTTATATGAAATTCATGAAGGGATTTGTGGAAGCCACACTGGGGGCAGATCATTAGCCCATAGGGCCATTACCCAAGGGTATTGGTGGCCATATATGCAAAAAGATGCCGAAGCATATGTGAAGAAGTGTGAACAATGTCAGAGGTTTGCACCTTTGATTCATCAGCCTGCAGCCGACCTGAATCCAGTATCCAGCCCTTGGCCGTTTGCCCAATGGGGCATGGATCTGGTCGGCCAACTTCCCCAAGCAACAGGCCAGAGAAAATACTTGTTGGTGGCGACAGATTACTTTACAAAGTGGATAGAGGCAGAACCACTTGCTAAAATCCGAGATGTGGATGTCAAGAATTTCATATGGAAGAACATCATCACGAGATTTGGCATCCCCAGAGCCATTGTAGCCGACAACGGAACACAGTTCGACAGCAAGCTCATCAAAAACTTCTGTGCAAAATTCAAGATCAAGAACTACTTCTCAACACCGAGTTTCCCTCAAAGTAATGGGCAGGCAGAAGCTTCTAACAAAGTAATTCTGGATGGAATCAAGAAGAGGTTGCAAGCAGCAAAAGGGAAGTGGGTAGATGAATTACCCAATGTGCTTTGGGCATATCGGACTACGCCGAGAAGATCAACTGGGGAATCTCCTTTTGCCATGGCCTATGGCACAGAAGCAGTCATCCCACTGGAGGTCGGCATCCCAGGGATCCGAACCCAGGGAGTTGAAAATGGGACTAATGACATACTCTTAGCCCGAGATCTGGATCTTTTAGAAGAACGAAGAGAGAAGGCTGCAATTCAGCTTGCAGTGTACCAGCAACAACTTGCCAGAGCATACAACAAGAAGGTCAACCCAAGAGATTTTCAGGTCGGCGACCTGGTCTTGAGGAAAGTGGTCGGCAACAAGAAAGATCCCAGGGAGGGCAAGCTTGGCCCAAACTGGGAAGGGCCTTACAGGATTACCTCGGTGCTAGGTAATGGAGCATATCGGCTTGAGGATAATGATGGCAAAGCATTGCCGAGACCCTGGAACACTTGCAATTTGAAGTTTTTCTACCATTGAAATGATTATTACTAGTGGCCGATGTCATATGATTGATGCTTGAAGACTTGAAAAATGAGAACCCAAGTGGAACTCAGGTTCACATTGGGGGCAGAGAGGATGCAAGGGAGCCGAGAAAAAATTTAGCCTACCACTTGTTGAAATTTGTAGCAATTTACAAGTTGGTCTGGCCGGTACAAATTTAGCCTATCACTTGTTGAAATTTGTAGCAATTTGCAAGTTGGTCTGGCCGGTACAAATTTAGCCTATCACTTGTTGAAATTTGTAGCAATTTACAAGTTGGTCTGGCCGGTACAAATTTAGCCTATCACTTGTTGAAATTTGTAGCAATTTGCAAGTTGGTCTGGCCGGTACAAATTTAGCCTATCACTTGTTGAAATTTGTAGCAATTTACAAGTTGGTCTGGCCGGTACAATTTTAGCCTACCACTTGTTGAAATTTGTAGCAATTTACAAGTTGGTCTGGCCGGTACAAAGCTTTGCTTCGCTTGTTGAAATTTGTAGCAATTTACAAGTTGAAGTTAAGCCGAGATAATTCCTTAGCTTCACTTGTTGAAATTTGTAGCAATTTACAAGTTGAAGTTAAGCCGAGAAGATTCCTTGACTTCACTTGTTGAAATTTGCAGCAATTTACAAGTTGGAGTCAAGCCGATATATTGTCATCTGTGGAAATTCGCGCCAAGTATAGCCGATATCAATTTACAGGTTCATGTATATTGTTTAATTCTTGTTGAAGTTTATGTCGACTTACAAGTATACGATTGTTTATAACTTGAGTAAAGTTTATTGGTCGTATTAATTCTTGTTGAAATCCGACATGAGATCATATGTTTACAAGTTGATCAGGCCAATTTCAAAGCTTAGCTTCGCTTGTTGAAATTTGTTGCAATTTACAAGTTGAAGTTTAGCCGAGATGCTTCCTTGACTTCACTTGTTGAAATTTGTAGCAATTTACAAGTTGGAGTCAAGCCGAGATATTTGTTTCTCTTCGCTTGTTGAAATCTGTTGCGATTTACAAGTTGAAGGAAAGCCGATGTTATCGCCTATAATTTGAAACTATATATGATCATTTGTCGAAATTTGCAACAATTTACAAGTTGAGATTATTGTTTAAACCTTGTTGAAATTTGTAGCAATTTACAAGTGGATTACTATTTAAACACTTGATTATAATTTGAGAAAAGTTTGCGTGTTGAGATTTGCAGCAATTTACAGGTTACAGTTAGGCCGACGTATTACCATCTGTTGAAATTTACAGGTTGAGGTAACAGTTGAGATTACTGTTTAGCACTTGACAAAACTTGGTTAACCGTTGTTGAAATTTGTAGCAATTTACACGTTGGGCAGACTGAGATTGTTGTTTGAACACTCATTGGAACCTGAGAAAAGCTAACATTGAATATTATACGTTTTATGAAAGATTGCAGGACGGTTTTCTGCCGAAGTAAAATTTTGCAGGTGTTATACCCGTGGTATGTTATCCCGAGAAGATTACACAGAGAAGGAGGAGTATGAAAATTATGCAAAATATTCTAAGTATAAAGCTACACAGAAGCAGTAAAGAGAAATTAAAGACTGAAGCATTCAGATCAAACAGTTATACATAAAGAAGGCACTATTACCAAGCAAGGGTCAATTGTTCTTAAAGCAAAAAAGGCACATCGGCCATAAAGATTACAGTGTTTACAAAACATCAACAAGAAGAAAACAAAGTACAAAAGGAATCAGGGCTGTCCTTCAACTTGAACAGATGGTTGGGTTGGAACCTCGGAGGACTCTGGAAGAACCTCTTTGGTAACTTGTTGTTCCACAACCTCTGCGTTTTCTTCTGTCGCAACCTCAGCTTGTTTATCTGCTGCAACCTCGGCCTCCTTGTCTGCCGCAACCTCAGCATCAATCTCAGCAAGGGTTTCATCAACACTTCTCTCTGCCAAAAGAAGGTCAGAGGATAGCGTGCCGATGTCTGCCTTTTTGGGAGCAGCTTCAACGTCCTCATCTCCAGTCAAGTCCAAGACTTCTTCACCCTTGGAAGGAGACCTGGCCTTCCTTACCAGGGCTTCATCTTCTTCTTCATCTTCGTCTTCAGCCTCGGCTTCAGAATCATCTTCTTCAGCCTGGCTTGGAGGTGGAGGAAGAGGACAAGGAAGACGCATAGCCTTGGTCTTGCGCCATGGCGAGTCGGCTGGTAGATCAAGCTTTTTGGCCAAAGCATTCCAACCTAGGACGAATCCTTTGTTGCATGCTTGCTTGACCTGAAGCTTATAATCTTCAGCAACGTCGGCCATGCCTTGGTTGTAGGCAGCAGTGACTTCGGCTTTCTTGGTGGCCAGAGCATCTCTAAGCTCTTTCTCGGCTTCAGCCTTCTTAGCCTCGGCTTCCTTTTTCTCGGCCTCGGCAACTTTTCTTACGTTTACAGCGGCCTCAGCTTTTTGAAAAGCAAGTGATTGGGCCTTTGTAGCTTCCGCAGCCTGATCTTCCAGCTTTTTCATTTTTAGTTCGTTGGCCCTGTTTTGTTTATGGAGAAGAGCGAACTCCTTCTCCATGTCTTCTAACCTCTTCGCAGTCTCAAAAGCCTGCATGGAGAAGGTATGGGCATGTTGGATGGCCTGGGAGAATACAAGGCAAAGGTTATTATAAACATTTCAAAAATTTTACAAGTATGAAAGGCAAATGGTCAACTTCAAAGACTTACTTGGACCGAATGCTGCATCATGAGAGTGTAATTCTCATAGCCACTCTTCTTCTCATTCTTCGCCATATCACCGTCCAGAAGGACAGCAGTGCTAAGTGCCACGCCAATTTCGGGATCGGCTGCACTTTCATTAGTGTACACTGGCCTGTCTTCAAGAGTAACTTTGGGTTCCCAGGGAACTTTGGCAACCCTGGACCCCGAGGTTGAGGTTGATGATTTTTGTTTCTTTGCCGCAGCAGACCTTGGTGGTTGGGCTTCAGCAGGTCTCTTTGAAGGCGCCGAAGTCGTATTCTTGGCCAGTTGAGAAATTGGCACTGCATCTTCAACGTCGGCAACGGTTTCAGTAGCCTTGGCCTTGGGTTGGGCCTTCTTGACTCTCTTGGGCTTCGGCTGAGGAGTTGTCTGGGCAGGATCTTCTTCCATGTCATCTGGAAGGTCGGCCAGGAGATTCAGCACCTTTTTCTGTGGTTTTTCCATCTGGGCTGCCTTAACCAATCTTCGTCGGCGCTTCTTTTCTTGGACTGGAACTAAATTTGGTGCCGAAGTTGATGGCTGGTCGGCTGGCTCAGAAGCGGAAGCAACTTGTTCTGTGGAGGCAGTTGGCGGAGAGGCTTTCTTCTTCCTCTGCCTTGGAACGTCGGCCAATTTTGAGGTGTATGTGGGGATGAAGTTCAGCAACAAGGGAGCTTTTCGTTGCTGAAGTGGAAGGTCTAAGAGCTTTTTCAGGTCGGGCCTGAGGAAGTAGGATTGGCGGAAGTTCTTTGGAAGTTGGCGAACGTCTGCAAAAGGAAACACAACATTAGAAACAGACAAAATTTTGTGAAAAAATTGAAGAAAACAACAACTAAGCAGTAATGATGGGCTCTTACCCTTGCCCTCCTTTATTGTTCGTGGGAGGGGGAAAAGGTGGACTTCCTCATCTGGGCCGAATTCCCAATTGCCAGAAACAATGAGGTAGTCATCTCCAGCCCCTTTGTTGGAGTCTGGAAGGTCGGCAACTATCTTATAAGCTGTGGACCTCGGCTTAAGGTAGTAAACAAAACCCTTTTCCCCCAGGTCAAGGCCACACATGGTGTAGCAGTACTGGATATCAGAAAGGGTGATTCTAACACCCTCCCGCCGAGATAAAGCTATTATGCCCATAAGGGTTCTAAAGGCATTAATGGAAAGTTGCATGGGGTTGAGGGTGTAGAAATGAAGAACTTCGCGGAAAAGGGGATCTAAGGGGAACCTAAGTCCACACTGGATGAAGGCTACAACAGGGAAGGGCATCTTATCACCATCAGGCATAATGGAGTCCTTTTCCTCCTCGGCTAGTCTGAGGTGGACATCGTCAGGGATGGAAAATTCCTGCCTAAAGTTTTGAAGTTTGGTTGGGGTGTCCACTCTGTCTCTCCACACACCCATGGTCCTGATGAAATAAGTGTTTGGCTACAGAAACAGAGTATTGCTAAAAGGTTTTAAGAACCTCGGCTAAAACCTAGGTGCGGATTGTTTCAATTTTTTCCTAAGGAAAGTAGGTTCTACAGCAAATCCCAAACCTAAATCTACGAATAAATGAGTATGAATGGCAGAAAATCTGAAAAACAGAAAAGCAAACAACGAAGTCTCAAAATCAGGAGAAGGTGGAAGACCAAGAACAAGAGGTGCAATAGTACGAGTATTCATGTGCAAAATCAAGAAATGATTCGCATATTAATGAAAAGCAGAGCAATAGAAGCAAGAAATACCAGAAACGATCAAAGAACTGGGAAAAGAAGGGAACAGGGGCTTACCAGAAAAGTTGAAGCCGGGATGAGTTCTGCCGAGGTCAGACGATGGAAGCAACAGAGTCGAGAGCTTCACGGAAATGGCAAATGGAGGCAGTTGCAGGGCTTCGAGGAAGAGAAATGGCAGATTCGGAGGAGGAAGGAGCTTTGGAGAAGAAAGGGCTGAAGAGAGAGAGAGAAAACAAAAGGTTCGAATGCAAAAGTGAAAGAAGGAGAGAGAAACGAATTGTTTTGTTAAAAGTTGAAAGGGCGGCAAAACTGCAATAATGACGCCTAGGGCAACGCAGGCGTCAGACGGCGCTGCAGTGAAAAGACGGCTCGTGGGCGCGTCAGCAACACGGTCCACTGAAAATGAAACGCGTCATCGGAACGATTGAGAAGTGATGCATGACAGCTCATGCGCGAATGGGAATCGATTGGAGTTTAACGAAGCCATGTCGGCCTGAAGTAAATGATCTCGGCTGGAAGTTCTTAAGCCGAGGTACGAGAAAGAAGTTCAATGTAAGTTCCATCACCTCAGTTGCCGAGGTAATAGAACTTAGGGGGCAGTTGTGGGGATATATTTCTGGGACTCAACACGTGGCAAGGGGATGCCGACATGTCACCCGGGGTGCTATGTGTAACAGTAAGATTCTTGCCAAGGAACTCTACTATTTTCCGAGGTGAACTCAGGAGACATCTCAATCTGGGCTAAAGGCCTCGAACCTCGGCTTAGCATACAAAGGCCGAACTACCCGCAGAAGAGTAAGCCGAGGTTTATATTATTAAATATTATCTTGGTTAGGTGGATGTCCAGCCTAGTGGAGAAAACCGTGAGGCCATCATTTCACCAACAAGCTGGCCTTGAGGCCATGCGAAATAGCCACGAGGCCATAGGCGGCCATGTGCAGAAAGAATGTGCTTTTACCTGAAAAGCTGCCAAAAGTGCTTTGGTGGGCTGGCAAGGCAGCTCAAAAGCTGTGAGCTTCCCCATCTCTATTCCGATGTATATATAGAGATGGAGGACGAGATATAGAGGGGGGATTAAGAGGGAATTCATTCTGAAGAGAGCATATACAACTACGAGCCAATTGTAACATTTACAATTATATACTCAGAAAGTGAGAGTTACTGAGAGCAAAACTGTAATTCTTGTTATTACTCATAGTGAAACACCTCGGCGCACCCGTGGACGTAGGCAATTATTGCCGAACCACGTAAATCCTTCTTGTCTTTGTGTTATTGCTTGTTCCATCTATTCTGCCTGTGCTACTACTGCTGACTCACTAAGATAGGCAGTGTGGCCGAGAAAAATAACCCACACACTATC
>JAXFYN010000699.1:0-126595 GCA_036172215.1 Camellia granthamiana
CGGCGCAAAATAGCGCGCGTGATAAACTGTAAAAAGAGTGCGACGCGCAAAATAGCGCCCGTGATAAACTGCACAAAACAGTGCGACGCGCAAAATAGCGCGAGTGATAAACTGTAAAAAATAGTGTGACGCGCAAAATAGCGCGAGTGATAAACTGCACAAAACAGTGTGACCCGCAAAATAGCGCGACAGATAAATTGTAAAAAACAGTGCGACGCGCAAAATAGCGCGAGTGATAAACTGTAAAAAATAGTGTCACGCGCAAAATAGCGCGAGTGATAAACTGCACAAAACAGTGTGACCCGCAAAATAGCGCGAGTGATAAATTGTAAAAAACAGTGCGACGCGCAAAATAGCGCGAGTGATAAACTGCACAAAACAGTGTGACGCGCAAAATAGCGCGAGTGATAAGCTATAAAAAACGGTGCGACGCGCCAAATAGCGCGAGTGATAAACTGCACAAAACAGTGCGACGTGCAAAATAGCGCGAGTGATAAATTGTAAAAAACAGTGCGACGCGCAAAATACCGCGAGTGATAAACTTTAAAAAACAGTGCGACACGCAAAATAGCGCGAGTGATAAACTGCACAAAACAGTGTGACCCGCAAAATAGCGCGAGTGATATATTGTAAAAAACAGTGCGACGCGCAAAATAGCGCGAGTGATAAACTGTAAAAAACAGTGCGACGCGCAAAATAGCGCGAGTGATAAACTGCACAAAACAGTGCGACGCGCAAAATAGGGCGAGTGATAAACTGCACAAAACAGTGCGACGCGCAAAATAGCGCGAGTGATAAACTGCACAAAACTGTGTGACGCGCAAAATAGTGCCAGTGATAAGCTGCACAAAACAATGCGACGCGCAAAATTGCGCGAGTGATAAACTGTAAAAAAATAGTGTGACCCGCAAAATAGCGCGAGTGATAAACTGCACAAAACAGTGTGACCAGCAAAATAGCGCGAGTGATAAATTGTAAAAAACAGTGCGACGCGCAAAATACCGCGAGTGATAAACTTTAAAAAACAGTGCGACGCGCAAAATAGCGCGAGTGATAAACTGCACAAAACAGTGTGACCCGCAAAATAGCGCGAGTGATAAATTGTAAAACCCAGTGCGACGCGCAAAATAGCGCGAGTGATAAACTGCACAAACACAGTGCGACGCGCAAAATAGCGCGAGTGATAAACTGCACAAAACAGTGCGACGCGCAAAATAGCGCGAGTGATAAACTGCACAAAACGGTGCGACGCGCAAAATACCGCGAGTGATAAACTGCACAAAACAGTGCGACGCGCAAAACAGCGCGAGTGATAAACTGCACAAAACAGTGCGACGTGCAAAATAGCGCGCGTGATAA
The DNA here is from genome assembly GCA_036172215.1 of Camellia granthamiana. NCBI lineage: Eukaryota > Viridiplantae > Streptophyta > Magnoliopsida > Ericales > Theaceae > Camellia > Camellia granthamiana. Next base: position 1,360 of record JAXFYN010000699.1, read on the forward strand.
ACTGTAAAAAGAGTGCGACGCGCAAAATAGCGAGCGTGATAAACTGCACAAAACAGTGCGACGCGCAAAGTAGCGCGAGTGACAAACTGTAAAAAACAGTGCGATGCGCCAAATAGCGCGAGTGATAAACTGCACAAAACAGTGCGACGGGCAAAATAGCGCGCGTGATAAACTGTAAAAAGAGTGCGACGCGCAAAATAGCGCCCGTGATAAACTGCACAAAACAGTGCGACGCGCAAAATAGCGCGAGTGATAAACTGTAAAAAAGAGTGCGACGCGCAAAATAGCGCGAGTGATAAACTGCACAAAACAGTGCGACGGGCAAAATAGCGCGAGCGTGAACTGCAAAAAACAGTGTGACGCGCAGAATAGCGCGAGTGATAAGCTATAAAAAACGGTGCGACGCGCCAAATAGCGCGAGTGATAAACTGCACAAAACAGTGCGACGCGCAAAATAGCGCGCGTGATAAACTGTAAAAAAGAGTGCGACGCGCAAAATAGCGCGAGTGATAAACTGCACAAAACAGTGCGACGCGCAAAACAGCGCGAGTGATAAACTGTACAAAACAGTGCGACGCGCAAAATACCGCGAGTGATAAACTTTAAAATACAGTGCGACGCGCAAAATAGCGCGAGTGATAAACTGCACAAAAGAGTACGACGCGCAAAATAGCGCGAGCGTGAACTGCAAAAAACAGTGTGACGCGCAAAATAGCGCGAGTGATAAGCTATAAAAAACGGTGCGACGCGAAATAGCGCGAGTGATAAACTGCACAAAACAGTGCGACGCGCAAAATACCGCGAGTGATAAACTTTAAAAAACCGTGCGACGCGCAAAATAGCGCGAGTGATAAACTGCACAAAACAGTGTGACCCCGCAAAATAGCGCGAGTGATAAATTGTAAAAAACAGTGCGACGCGTAAAATAGCGCGAGTGGATAAACTGCACAAAACAGTGCGACGTGCAAAATAGCGCGAGCGTGAACTGCAAAAAACAGTGGGACGCGCAAAATAGCGCGAGTGATAAACTGCACAACACAGTGCGACGCGCAAAATAGCGCGAGTGATAAACTGCACAACACAGTGCGACGCGCAAAATAGCGCGAGTGATAAACTGCACAAAACAGTGCGACGCGCAAAATAGCGCGAGTGATAAACTGCACAAAACGGGTGCGACGCGCAAAATACCGCGAGTGATAAACTGCACAAAACCGTGCGACGCGCAAAACAGCGCGAGTGATAAACTGCACAAAACAGTGCGACGTGCAAATAGCGCGCGTGATAAACTGTAAAAAGAGTGCGACGCGCAAAAATAGCGCGCGTGATAAACTGCACAAAACAGTGTGACGCGCAAAGTAGCGCGAGTGACAAACTGTAAAAAACAGTGCGATGCGCCAAATAGCGCGAGTGATAAACTGCACAAAAACAGTGCGACGGGCAAAATAGCGCGCGTGATAAACTGTAAAAAGAGTGCGACGCGCAAAATAGCGCCCGTGATAAACTGCACAAAACAGTGCGACGCGCAAAATAGCGCGAGTGATAAACTGTAAAAAAGAGTGCGACGCGCAAAATAGCGCGAGTGATAAACTGCACAAAACAGTGCGACGGGCAAAATAGCGCGAGCGTGAACTGCAAAAAACAGTGTGACGCGCAAAATAGCGCGAGTGATAAGCTATAAAAAACGGTGCGACGCGCCAAATAGCGCGAGTGATAAACTGCACACAAATAGTGCGACGCGCAAAAATAACGCGCGTGATAAACTGTAAAAAAGAGTGCGACGCGCAAAATAGCGCGAGTGATAAACTGCACAAAACAGTGCGACGACGCAAAACAGCGCGAGTGATAAACTGTACAAAACAGTGCGACGCGCAAAATACCGCGAGTGATAAACTTTAAAATACAGTGCGACGCGCAAAATAGCGCGAGTGATAAACTGCACAAAACAGTGCGACGCGCAAAATAGCGCGAGGCGTTGAACTGCAAAAAACAGTGTGACGCGCAAAATAGCGCGACTGATAAGCTATAAAAAACGGTGCGACGCGCCAAATAGCGCGAGTGATAAACTGCACAAAACAGTGCGACGCGCAAAATAGCGCGCGTGATAAACTGTAAAAAAGAGTGCGACGCGCAAAATAGCGCGAGTGATAAACTGTACAAAACAGTGCGACGCGCAAAATACCGCGAGTGATAAACTTTAAAAAACAGTGCGACGCGCAAAATAGCGCGAGTGATAAACTGCACAAAACAGTGCGACGCGCAAAACAGCGCGAGTGATAAACTGCACAAAACAGTGTGACGCGCAAATAGCGCGAGCGTGAACTGCAAAAAACAGTGTGACGCGCAAAATTGCGCGAGTGATAAGCTATAAAAAACGGTGCGACGCGCAAAATAGCGCGCGTGTGAACTACACAAAACAGTGCGACGCGCAAAATACCGCGAGTGATAAACTTTAAAATACAGTGCGACGCGCAAAATAGCGCGAGTGATAAACTGCACAAAAGAGTACGACGCGCAAAATAGCGCGAGCTGTGAACTGCAAAAAACAGTGTGACGCGCAAAATAGCGCGAGTGATAAGCTATAAAAAACGGTGCGACGCGGCAAATAGCGCGAGTGATAAACTGCACAAAACAGTGCGACGCGCAAAATACCGCGAGTGATAAACTTTAAAAAACCGTGCGACGCGCAAAATAGCGCGAGTGATAAACTGCACAAAACAGTGTGACCCGCAAAATAGCGCGAGTGATAAATTGTAAAAAACAGTGCGACGCGTAAAATAGCGCGAGTGATAAACTGCACAAAACAGTGCGACGCGCAAAATAGCGCGAGCGTGAACTGCAAAAAACAGTGGGACGCGCAAAATAGCGCGAGTGATAAACTGCACAACACAGTGCGACGCGCAAAATAGCGCGAGTGATAAACTGCACAACACAGTGCGACGCGCAAAATAGCGCGAGTGATAAACTGCACAAAACAGTGCGACGCGCAAAATAGCGCGAGTGATAAACTGCACAAAACGGTGCGACGCGCAAAATACCGCGAGTGATAAACTGCACAAAACCGTGCGACGCGCAAAACAGCGCGAGTGATAAACTGCACAAAACAGTGCGACGTGCAAAATAGCGCGCCGTGATAAACTGTAAAAAGAGTGCGACGCGCAAAATAGCGCGCGTGATAAACTGCACAAAACAGTGTGACGCGCAAAGTAGCGCGAGTGACAAACTGTAAAAAACAGTGCGATGCGCCAAATAGCGCGAGTGATAAACTGCACAAAACAGTGCGACGGCAAAATAGCGCGCGTGATAAACTGTAAAAAGAGTGCGACGCGCAAAATAGCGCCCGTGATAAACTGCACAAAACAGTGCGACGCGCAAAATAGCGCGAGTGATAAACTGTAAAAAAGAGTGCGACGCGCAAAATAGCGCGAGTGATAAACTGCACAAAACAGTGCGACGGGCAAAATAGCGCGAGCGTGAACTGCAAAAAACAGTGTGACGCGCAAAATAGCGCGAGTGATAAGCTATAAAAAACGGTGCGACGCGCCAAATAGCGCGAGTGATAAACTGCACAAAATAGTGCGACGCGCAAAAATAACGCGCGTGATAAACTGTAAAAAAGAGTGCGACGCGCAAAATAGCGCGAGTGATAAACTGCACAAAACAGTGCGACGCGCAAAACAGCGCGAGTGATAAACTGTACAAAACAGTGCGACGCGCAAAATACCGCGAGTGATAAACTTTAAAATACAGTGCGACGCGCAAAATAGCGCGAGTGATAAACTGCACAAAACAGTGCGACGCGCAAAATAGCGCGAGCGTGAACTGCAAAAAACAGTGTGACGCGCAAAATAGCGCGACTGATAAGCTATAAAAAACGGTGCGACGCGCCAAATAGCGCGAGTGATAAACTGCACAAAACAGTGCGACGCGCAAAATAGCGCGCGTGATAAACTGTAAAAAAGAGTGCGACGCGCAAAATAGCGCGAGTGATAAACTGTACAAAACAGTGCGACGCGCAAAATACCGCGAGTGATAAACTTTAAAAAACAGTGCGACGCGCAAAATAGCGCGAGTGATAAACTGCACAAAACAGTGCGACGCGCAAAACAGCGCGAGTGATAAACTGCACAAAACAGTGTGACGCGCAAAATAGCGCGAGCGTGAACTGCAAAAAACAGTGTGACGCGCAAAATTGCGCGAGTGATAAGCTATAAAAAACGGTGCGACGCGCAAAATAGCGCGCGTGTGAACTACACAAAACAGTGCGACGCGCAAAATAGCGCGAGTGATAAGCTATAAAAAACGGTGCGACGCGCCAAATAGCGCGAGTGATAAACTGCACAAAACAGTGCGACGCGCAAAATAGCGCGCGTGATAAACTGTAAAAAAGAGTGCGACGCGCAAAATAGCGCGAGTGATAAACCGCACAAAACAGTGCGACGCGCAAAATAGCGCGAGTGATAAACTGTACAAAACAGTGCGACGCGCAAAATAACGCGAGTGATAAACTTTAAAAAACAGTGCGACGCGCAAAATAGCGCGAGTGATAAACTGCACAAAACAGTGCGACGCGCAAAATAGCGCGAGCGTGAACTGCAAAAAACAGTGTGACGCGCAAAATTGCGCGAGTGATAAGCTATAAAAAACGGTGCGACGCGCAAAATAGCGCGCGTGTGAACTACACAAAACAGTGCGACGCGCAAAATAGTGCCAGTGATAAACTGCACAAAACAGTGCGACGCGCAAAATAGCGCGAGTGATAAACTGTAAAAAAGAGTGTGACGCGCAAAATAGCGCGAGTGATAAACTGCACAAAACAGTGCGACGCGCAAAATAGCGCGAGTGATAAACTGCACAAAACGGTGCGACGCACAAAATACCGCGAGTGATAAACTGCACAAAACCGTGCGACGCGCAAAACAGCGCGAGTGATAAACTGCACAAAACAGTGCGACGTGCAAAATAGCGCGCGTGATAAACTGTAAAAAGAGTGCGACGCGCAAAATAGCGCGCGTGATAAACTGCACAAAACAGTGCGACGCGCAAAGTAGCGCGAGTGATAAGCAATAAAAAACGGTGCGACGCGCCAAATAGCGCGAGTGATAAACTGCACAAAACAGTGCGACGTGCAAAATAGCGCGAGTGATAAATTGTAAAAAACAGTGCGACGCGCAAAATACCGCGAGTGATAAACTTTAAAAAACAGTGCGACACGCAAAATAGCGCGAGTGATAAACTGCACAAAACAGTGTGACCCGCAAAATAGTGCGAGTGATATATTGTAAAAAACAGTGCGACGCGCAAAATAGCGCGAGTGATAAACTGTAAAAAACAGTGCGACGCGCAAAATAGCGCGAGTGATAAACTGCACAAAACAGTGCGACGCGCAAAATAGGGCGAGTGATAAACTGCACAAAACAGTGCGACGCGCAAAATAGCGCGAGTGATAAACTGCACAAAACTGTGTGACGCGCAAAATAGTGCCAGTGATAAGCTGCACAAAACAATGCGACGCGCAAAATTGCGCGAGTGATAAACTGTAAAAAAATAGTGTGACCCGCAAAATAGCGCGAGTGATAAACTGCACAAAACAGTGTGACCCGCAAAATAGCGCGAGTGATAAATTGTAAAAAATAGTGCGACGCGCAAAATAGCGCGAGTGATAAACTTTAAAAAACAGTGCGACGCGCAAAATAGCGCGAGTGATAAACTGCACAAAACAGTGCGACGCGCAAAACAGCGCGAGTGATAAACTGCACAAAACAGTGTGACGCGCAAAATAGCGCGAGCGTGAACTGCAAAAAACAGTGTGACGCGCAAAATTGCGCGAGTGATAAGCTATAAAAAACGGTGCGACGCGCAAAATAGCGCGCGTGTGAACTACACAAAACAGTGCGACGCGCAAAATAGCGCGAGTGATAAGCTATAAAAAACGGTGCGACGCGCCAAATAGCGCGAGTGATAAACTGCACAAAACAGTGCGACGCGCAAAATAGCGCGCGTGATAAACTGTAAAAAAGAGTGCGACGCGCAAAATAGCGCGAGTGATAAACCGCACAAAACAGTGCGACGCGCAAAATAGCGCGAGTGATAAACTGTACAAAACAGTGCGACGCGCAAAATAACGCGAGTGATAAACTTTAAAAAACAGTGCGACGCGCAAAATAGCGCGAGTGATAAACTGCACAAAACAGTGCGACGCGCAAAATAGCGCGAGCGTGAACTGCAAAAAACAGTGTGACGCGCAAAATTGCGCGAGTGATAAGCTATAAAAAACGGTGCGACGCGCAAAATAGCGCGCGTGTGAACTACACAAAACAGTGCGACGCGCAAAATAGTGCCAGTGATAAACTGCACAAAACAGTGCGACGCGCAAAATAGCGCGAGTGATAAACTGTAAAAAAGAGTGTGACGCGCAAAATAGCGCGAGTGATAAACTGCACAAAACAGTGCGACGCGCAAAATAGCGCGAGTGATAAACTGCACAAAACGGTGCGACGCACAAAATACCGCGAGTGATAAACTGCACAAAACCGTGCGACGCGCAAAACAGCGCGAGTGATAAACTGCACAAAACAGTGCGACGTGCAAAATAGCGCGCGTGATAAACTGTAAAAAGAGTGCGACGCGCAAAATAGCGCGCGTGATAAACTGCACAAAACAGTGCGACGCGCAAAGTAGCGCGAGTGATAAGCAATAAAAAACGGTGCGACGCGCCAAATAGCGCGAGTGATAAACTGCACAAAACAGTGCGACGTGCAAAATAGCGCGAGTGATAAATTGTAAAAAACAGTGCGACGCGCAAAATACCGCGAGTGATAAACTTTAAAAAACAGTGCGACACGCAAAATAGCGCGAGTGATAAACTGCACAAAACAGTGTGACCCGCAAAATAGCGCGAGTGATATATTGTAAAAAACAGTGCGACGCGCAAAATAGCGCGAGTGATAAACTGTAAAAAACAGTGCGACGCGCAAAATAGCGCGAGTGATAAACTGCACAAAACAGTGCGACGCGCAAAATAGGGCGAGTGATAAACTGCACAAAACAGTGCGACGCGCAAAATAGCGCGAGTGATAAACTGCACAAAACTGTGTGACGCGCAAAATAGTGCCAGTGATAAGCTGCACAAAACAATGCGACGCGCAAAATTGCGCGAGTGATAAACTGTAAAAAAATAGTGTGACCCGCAAAATAGCGCGAGTGATAAACTGCACAAAACAGTGTGACCCGCAAAATAGCGCGAGTGATAAATTGTAAAAAATAGTGCGACGCGCAAAATAGCGCGAGTGATAAACTTTAAAAAACAGTGCGACGCGCAAAATAGCGCGAGTGATAAACTGCACAAAACAGTGCGACCCGCAAAATAGCGCGAGTGATAAATTGTAAAAAACAGTGCCACGCGTAAAATAGCGCGAGTGATAAACTGCACAAAACAGTGCGACGCGCAAAATAGCGCGAGCGTGAACTGCAAAAAACAGTGGGACGCGCAAAATAGCGCGAGTGATAAACTGCACAACACAGTGCGACGCGCAAAATAGCGCGAGTGATAAACTGCACAAAACAGTGCGACGCGCAAAATAGCGCGAGTGATAAACTGCACAAAACGGTGCGACGCGCAAAATACCGCGAGTGATAAACTGCACAAAACAGTGCGACGCGCAAAACAGCGCGAGTGATAAACTGCACAAAACAGTGCGACGTGCAAAATAGCGCGCGTGATAAACTGTAAAAAGAGTGCGACGCGCAAAATAGCGCGCGTGATAAACTGCACAAAACAGTGCGACGCGCAAAGTAGCGCGAGTGACAAACTGTAAAAAACAGTGCGATGCGCCAAATAGCGCGAGTGATAAACTGCACAAAACAGTGCGACGGGCAAAATAGCGCGCGTGATAAACTGTAAAAAGAGTGCGACGCGCAAAATAGCGCCCGTGATAAACTGCACAAAACAGTGCGACGCGCAAAATAGCGCGAGTGATAAACTGTAAAAAAGAGTGCGACGCGCAAAATAGCGCGAGTGATAAACTGCACAAAACAGTGCGACGGGCAAAATAGCGCGAGCGTGAACTGCAAAAAACAGTGTGACGCGCAAAATAGCGCGAGTGATAAGCTATAAAAAACGGTGCGACGCGCCAAATAGCGCGAGTGATAAACTGCACAAAACAGTGCGACGCGCAAAAATAGCGCGCGTGATAAACTGTAAAAAAGAGTGCGATGCGCAAAATAGCGCGAGTGATAAACTGCACAAAACAGTGCGACGCGCAAAACAGCGCGAGTGATAAACTGTACAAAACAGTGCGACGCGCAAAATACCGCGAGTGATAAACTTTAAAAAACAGTGCGACGCGCAAAATAGCGCGAGTGATAAACTGCACAAAACAGTGCGACGCGCAAAATAGCGCGAGCGTGAACTGCAAAAAACAGTGTGACGCGCAAAATAGCGCGAGTGATAAGCTATAAAAAACGGTGCGACGCGCCAAATAGCGCGAGTGATAAACTGCACAAAACAGTGCGACGCGCAAAATAGCGCGCGTGATAAACTGTAAAAAAGAGTGCGACGCGCAAAATAGCGCGAGTGATAAACCGCACAAAACAGTGCGACGCGCAAAATAGCGCGAATGATAAACTGTACAAAACAGTGCGACGCGCAAAATACCGCGAGTGATAAACTTTAAAAAACAGTGCGACGCGCAAAATAGCGCGAGTGATAAACTGCACAAAACAGTGCGACGCGCAAAATAGCGCGAGCGTGAACTGCAAAAAACAGTGTGACGCGCAAAATAGCGCGAGCGTGAACTGCAAAAAACAGTGTGACGCGCAAAATTGCGCGAGTGATAAGCTATAAAAAACGGTGCGACGCGCAAAATAGCGCGCGTGTGAACTACACAAAACAGTGCGACGCGCAAAATAGCGCGAGTGATAAACTGCACAAAACAGTGTGACCCGCAAAATAGCGCGAGTGATAAATTGTAAAAAACAGTGCGACGCGCAAAATAGCGCGAGTGATAAACTGCACAAAACAGTATGACGCGCAAAATAGCGCGAGTGATAAGCTATAAAAAACGGTGCGACTCGCCAAATAGCGCGAGTGATAAACTGCACAAAACAGTGCGACGTGCAAAATAGCGCGAGTGATAAATTGTAAAAAACAGTGCGACGCGCAAAATACCGCGAGTGATAAACTTTAAAAAACAGTGCGACACGCAAAATAGCGCGAGTGATAAACTGCACAAAACAGTGTGACCCGCAAAATAGCGCGAGTGATATATTGTAAAAAACAGTGCGACGCGCAAAATAGCGCGAGTGATAAACTGTAAAAAACAGTGCGACGCGCAAAATAGCGCGAGTGATAAACTGCACAAAACAGTGCGACGCGCAAAATAGGGCGAGTGATAAACTGCACAAAACAGTGCGACGCGCAAAATAGCGCGAGTGATAAACTGCACAAAACTGTGTGACGCGCAAAATAGTGCCAGTGATAAGCTGCACAAAACAATGCGACGCGCAAAATTGCGCGAGTGATAAACTGTAAAAAATAGTGTGACCCGCAAAATAGCGCGAGTGATAAACTGCACAAAACAGTGTGACCCGCAAAATAGCGCGAGTGATAAATTGTAAAAAACAGTGCGACGCGCAAAATACCGCGAGTGATAAACTTTAAAAAACAGTGCGACGCGCAAAATAGCGCGAGTGATAAACTGCACAAAACAGTGTGACCCGCAAAATAGCGCGAGTGATAAATTGTAAAAAACAGTGCGACGCGTAAAATAGCACGAGTGATAAACTGCACAAAACAGTGCGACGCGCAAAATAGCGCGAGCGTGAATTGCAAAAAACAGTGTGACGCGCAAAATAGCGCGAGTGATAAACTGCACAACACAGTGCGACGCGCAAAATAGCGCGAGTGATAAACTGCACAAAACAGTGCGACGCGCAAAATAGCGCGAGTGATAAACTGCACAAAACGGTGCGACGCGCAAAATACCGCGAGTGATAAACTGCACAAAACAGTGCGACGCGCAAAACAGCGCGAGTGATAAACTGCACAAAACAGTGCGACGTGCAAAATAGCGCGCGTGATAAACTGTAAAAAGAGTGCGACGCGCAAAATAGCGCGCGTGATAAACTGCACAAAACAGTGCGACGCGCAAAGTAGCGCGAGTGACAAACTGTAAAAAACAGTGCGATGCGCCAAATAGCGCGAGTGATAAACTGCACAAAACAGTGCGACGGGCAAAATAGCGCGCGTGATAAACTGTAAAAAGAGTGCGACGCGGAAAATAGCGCCCGTGATAAACTGCACAAAACAGTGCGACGCGCAAAATAGCGCGAGTGATAAACTGTAAAAAAGAGTGCGACGCGCAAAATAGCGCGAGTGATAAACTGCACAAAACAGTGCGACGGGCAAAATAGCGCGAGCGTGAACTGCAAAAAACAGTGTGACGCGCAAAATAGCGTGAGTGATAAGCTATAAAAAACGGTGCGACGCGCCAAATAGCGCGAGTGATAAACTGCACAAAACAGTGCGACGCGCAAAATAGCGCGCGTGATAAACTGTAAAAAAGAGTGCGACGCGCAAAATAGCGCGAGTGATAAACTGCACAAAACAGTGCGACGCGCAAAACAGCGCGAGTGATAAACTGTACAAAACAGTGCGACGCGCAAAATACCGCGAGTGATAAACTTTAAAAAACAGTGCGACGCGCAAAATAGCGCGAGTGATAAACTGCACAAAACAGTGCGACGCGCAAAATAGCGCGAGCGTGAACTGCAAAAAACAGTGTGACGCGCAAAATAGCGCGAGTGATAAGCTATAAAAAACGGTGCGACGCGCAAAATAGCGCGCGTGTGAACTACACAAAACAGTGCGACGCGCAAAATAGCGCGAGTGATAAACTGCACAAAACAGTGTTACGCGCAAAATAGTGCCAGTGATAAACAGTACAAAACAGTGCGACGCGCAAAATAGCGCGAGTGATAAACTGTAAAAAAGAGTGTGACGCGCAAAATAGCGCGAGTGATAAACTGCACAAAACAGTGCGACGCGCAAAATAGCGCGAGTGATAAACTGTAAAAAATAGTGTGACGCGCAAAATAGCGCGAGTGATAAACTGCACAAAACAGTGTGACCCGCAAAATAGCGCGAGTGATAAGCTATAAAAAACGGTGCGACGCGCCAAATAGCGCGAGTGATAAACTGCACAAAACAGTGCGACGTGCAAAATAGCGCGAGTGATAAATTGTAAAAAACAGTGCGACGCGCAAAATACCGCGAGTGATAAACTTTAAGAAACAGTGCGACACGCAAAATAGCGCGAGTGATAAACTGCACAAAACAGTGTGACCCGCAAAATAGCGCGAGTGATATATTGTAAAAAACAGTGCGACGCGCAAAATAGCGCGAGTGATAAACTGTAAAAAACAGTGCGACGCGCAAAATAGCGGGAGTGATAAACTGCACAAAACAGTGCGACGCGCAAAATAGGGCGAGTGATAAACTGCACAAAACAGTGCGACGCGCAAAATAGCGCGAGTGATAAACTGCACAAAACTGTGTGACGCGCAAAATAGTGCCAGTGATAAGCTGCACAAAACAATGCGACGCGCAAAATTGCCCGAGTGATAAACTGTAAAAAAATAGTGTGACCCGCAAAATAGCGCGAGTGATAAACTGCACAAAACAGTGTGACCCGCAAAATAGCGCGAGTGATAAATTGTAAAAAACAGTGCGACGCGTAAAATACCGCGAGTGATAAACTTTAAAAAACAGTGCGACGCGCAAAATAGCGCGAGTGATAAACTGCACAAAACAGTGTGACCCGCAAAATAGCGCGAGTGATAAATTGTAAAAAACAGTGCGACGCGTAAAATAGCGCGAGTGATAAACTGCACAAAACAGTGCGACGCGCAAAATAGCGCGAGCGTGAACTGCAAAAAACAGTGTGACGCGCAAAATAGCGCGAGTGATAAACTGCACAACACAGTGCGACGCGCAAAATAGCGCAAGTGATAAACTGCACAAAACAGTGCGACGCGCAAAATAGCGCGAGTGATAAACTGCACAAAACGGTGCGACGCGCAAAATACCGCGAGTGATAAACTGCACAAAACAGTGCGACGCGCAAAACAGCGCGAGTGATAAACTGCACAAAACAGTGCGACGTGCAAAATAGCGCGCGTGATAAACTGTAAAAAGAGTGCGACGCGCAAAATAGCGCGGGTGATAAACTGCACAAAACAGTGCGACGCGCAAAGTAGCGCGAGTGACAAACTGTAAAAAACAGTGCGATGCGCCAAATAGCGCGAGTGATAAACTGCACAAAACAGTGCGACGGGCAAAATAGCGCGCGTGATAAACTGTAAAAAGAGTGCGACGCGCAAAATAGCGCCCGTGATAAACTGCACAAAACAGTGCGACGCGCAAAATAGCGCGAGTGATAAACTGTAAAAAAGAGTGCGACGCGCAAAATAGCGCGAGTGATAAACTGCACAAAACAGTGCGACGGGCAAAATAGCGCGAGCGTGAACTGCAAAAAACAGTGTGACGCGCAAAATAGCGCGAGTGATAAGCTATAAAAAACGGTGCGACGCGCCAAATAGCGCGAGTGATAAACTGCACAAAACAGTGCGACGCGCAAAATAGCGCGCGTGATAAACTGTAAAAAAGAGTGCGACGCGCAAAATAGCGCGAGTGATAAACTGCACAAAACAGTGCGACGCGCAAAGCGCGAGTGATAAACTGTACAAAAACAGTGCGACGCGCAAAAACACCGCGAGTGATAAACTTTAAAATACAGTGCGACGCGCAAAATAGCGCGAGTGATAAACTGCACAAAACAGTGCGACGCGCAAAATAGCGCGAGCGTGAACTGCAAAAAAACAGTGTGACGCGCAAAATAGCGCGACTGATAAGCTATAAAAAACGGTGCGACGCGCCAAATAGCGCGAGTGATAAACTGCACAAAACAGTGCGACGCGCAAAATAGCGCGCAGTGATAAACTGTAAAAAAGAGTGCGACGCGCAAAATAGCGCGAGTGATAAACCGCACAAAACAGTGCGACGCGCAAAATAGCGCGAGTGATAAACTGTACAAAACAGTGCGACGCGCGAAATACCGCGAGTGATAAACTTTAAAAAACAGTGCGACGCGCAAAATAGCGCGAGTGATAAACTGCACAAAACAGTGCGACGCGCAAAATAGCGCGAGCGTGAACTGCAAAAAACAGTGTGACGCGCAAAATTGCGCGAGTGATAAGCTATAAAAAACGGTGCGACGCGCAAAATAGCGCGCGTGTGAACTACACAAAACAGTGCGACGCGCAAAATAGCGCGAGTGATAAACTGCACAAAACAGTGTGACGCGCAAAATAGTGCCAGTGATAAACTGCACAAAACAGTGCGACGCGCAAAATAGCGCGAGTGATAAACTGTAAAAAATAGTGTGACGCGCAAAATAGCGCGAGTGATAAACTGCACAAAACAGTGTGACCCGCAAAATAGCGCGACAGATAAATTGTAAAAAACAGTGCGTCGCGCAAAATAGCGCGAGTGATAAACTGTAAAAAATAGTGTGACGCGCAAAATAGCGCGAGTGATAAACTGCACAAAACAGTGTGACCCGCAAAATAGCGCGAGTGATAAATTGTAAAAAACAGTGCGACGCGCAAAATAGCGCGAGTGATAAACTGCACAAAACAGTGTGACGCGCAAAATAGCGCGAGTGATAAGCTATAAAAAACGGTGCGACGCGCCAAATAGCGCGAGTGATAAACTGCACAAAACAGTGCGACGCGCAAAATAGCGCGAGTGATAAATTGTAAAAAACAGTGCGACGCGCAAAATACCGCGAGTGATAAACTTTAAAAAACAGTGCGACACGCAAAATAGCGCGAGTGATATATTGTAAAAAACAGTGCGACGCGCAAAATAGCGCGAGTGATAAACTGTAAAAAACAGTGCGACGCGCAAAATAGCGCGAGTGATAAACTGCACAAAACAGTGCGACGCGCAAAATAGGGCGAGTGATAAACTGCACAAAACAGTGCGACGCGCAAAATAGCGCGAGTGATAAACTGCACAAAACTGTGTGACGCGCAAAATAGTGCCAGTGATAAGCTGCACAAAACAATGCGACGCGCAAAATTGCGCGAGTGATAAACTGTAAAAAAATAGTGTGACCCGCAAAATAGCGCGAGTGATAAACTGCACAAAACAGTGTGACCCGCAAAATAGCGCGAGTGATAAATTGTAAAAAACAGTGCGACGCGTAAAATAGCGCGAGTGATAAACTGCACAAAACAGTGCGACGCGCAAAATAGCGCGAGCGTGAACTGCAAAAAACAGTGTGACGCGCAAAATAGCGCGAGTGATAAACTGCACAACACAGTGCGACGCGCAAAATAGCGCGAGTGATAAACTGCACAAAACAGTGCGACGCGCAAAATAGCGCGAGTGATAAACTGCACAAAACGGTGCGACGCGCAAAATACCGCGAGTGATAAACTGCACAAAACAGTGCGACGCGCAAAACAGCGCGAGTGAAAAACTGCACAAAACAGTGCGACGTGCAAAATAGCGCGCGTGATAAACTGTAAAAAGAGTGCGACGCGCAAAATAGCGCGCGTGATAAACTGCACAAAACAGTGCGACGCGCAAAGTAGCGCGAGTGACAAACTATAAAAAACAGTGCGATGCGCCAAATAGCGCGAGTGATAAACTGCACAAAACAGTGCGACGGGCAAAATAGCGCGCGTGATAAACTGTAAAAAGAGTGCGACGCGCAAAATAGCGCCCGTGATAAACTGCACAAAACAGTGCGACGCGCAAAATAGCGCGAGTGATAAACTGTAAAAAAGAGTGCGACGCGCAAAATAGCGCGAGTGATAAACTGCACAAAACAGTGCGACGGGCAAAATAGCGCGAGCGTGAACTGCAAAAAGCAGTGTGACGCGCAAAATAGCGCGAGTGATAAGCTATAAAAAACGGTGCGACGCGCCAAATAGAGCGAGTGATAAACTGCACAAAACAGTGCGACGCGCAAAATAGCGCGCGTGATAAACTGTAAAAAAGAGTGCGACGCGCAAAATAGCGCGAGTGATAAACTGCACAAAACAGTGCGACGCGCAAAACAGCGCGAGTGATAAACTGTACAAAACAGTGCGACGCGCAAAATACCGCGAGTGATAAACTTTAAAAAACAGTGCGACGCGCAAAATAGCGCGAGTGATAAACTGCACAAAACAGTGCGACGCGCAAAATAGCGCGAGCGTGAACTGCAAAAAACAGAGGGACGCGCAAAATAGCGCGAGTGATAAGCTATAAAAAACGGTGCGACGCGCAAAATAGCGCGAGTGATAAACTGCACAAAACAGTGCGACGCGCAAAATAGCGCGCGTGATAAACTGTAAAAAAGAGTGCGACGCGCAAAATAGCGCGAGTGATAAACCGCACAAAACAGTGCGACGCGCAAAATAGCGCGAGTGATAAACTGTACAAAACAGTGCGACGCGCAAAATACCGCGAGTGATAAATTTTAAAAAACAGTGCGACGCGCAAAATAGCGCGAGTGATAAACTGCACAAAACAGTGCGACGCGCAAAATAGCGCGAGCGTGAACTGCAAAAAACAGTGTGACGCGCAAAATAGCGCGAGCGTGAACTGCAAAAAACAGTGTGACGCGCAAAATTGCGCGAGTGATAAGCTATAAAAAACGGTGCGACGCGCAAAATAGCGCGCGTGTGAACTACACAAAACAGTGCGACGCGCAAAATAGCGCGAGTGATAAACTGCACAAAACAGTGTGACGCGCAAAATAGTGCCAGTGATAAACTGCACAAAACAGTGCGACGCGCAAAATAGCGCGAGTGATAAACTGTAAAAAATAGTGTGACGCGCAAAATAGCGCGAGTGATAAACTGCACAAAACAGTGTGACCCGCAAAATAGCGCGACAGATAAATTGTAAAAAACAGTGCGTCGCGCAAAATAGCGCGAGTGATAAACTGTAAAAAATAGTGTGACGCGCAAAATAGCGCGAGTGATAAACTGCACAAAACAGTGTGACCCGCAAAATAGCGCGAGTGATAAATTGTAAAAAACAGTGCGACGCGCAAAATAGCGCGAGTGATAAACTGCACAAAACAGTGTGACGCGCAAAATAGCGCGAGTGATAAGCTATAAAAAACGGTGCGACGCGCCAAATAGCGCGAGTGATAAACTGCACAAAACAGTGCGACGTGCAAAATAGCGCGAGTGATAAATTGTAAAAAACAGTGCGACGCGCAAAATACCGCGAGTGATAAACTTTAAAAAACAGTGCGACACGCAAAATAGCGCGAGTGATAAACTGCACAAAACAGTGTGACCCGCAAAATAGCGCGAGTGATATATTGTAAAAAACAGTGCGACGCGCAAAATAGCGCGAGTGATAAACTGTAAAAAACAGTGCGACGCGCAAAATAGCGCGAGTGATAAACTGCACAAAACAGTGCGACGCGCAAAATAGGGCGAGTGATAAACTGCACAAAACTGTGCGACGCGCAAAATAGCGCGAGTGATAAACTGCACAAAACTGTGTGACGCGCAAAATAGTGCCAGTGATAAGCTGCACAAAACAATGCGACGCGCAAAAATTGCGCGAGTGATAAACTGTAAAAAATAGTGTGACCCGCAAAATAGCGCGAGTGATAAACTGCACAAAACAGTGTGACCCGCATAATAGCGCGAGTGATAAATTGTAAAAAACAGTGCGACGCGCAAAATACCGCGAGTGATAAACTTTAAAAAACAGTGCGACGCGCAAAATAGCGCGAGTGATAAACTGCACAAAACAGTGTGACCCGCAAAATAGCGCGAGTGATAAATTGTAAAAAACAGTGCGACGCGTAAAATAGCGCGAGTGATAAACTGCACAAAACAGTGCGACGCGCAAAATAGCGCGAGCGTGAACTGCAAAAAACAGTGTGACGCGCAAAATATCGCGAGTGATAAACTGCACAACACAGTGCGACGCGCAAAATAGCGCGAGTGATAAACTGCACAAAACAGTGCCACGCGCAAAATAGCGCGAGTGATAAACTGCACAAAACGGTGCGACGCGCAAAATAGCGCGAGTGATAAACTGCACAAAACAGTGCGACCTGCAAAATAGCGTGCGTGATAAACTGTAAAAAGAGTGCGACGCGCAAAATAGCGCGCGTGATAAACTGCACAAAACAGTGCGACGCGCAAAATAGCGCGAGTGACAAACTGTAAAAAACAGTGCGATGCGCCAAATAGCGCGAGTGATAAACTGTACAAAACAGTGCGACGGGCAAAATAGCGCGCGTGATAAACTGTAAAAAGAGTGCGACGCGCAAAATAGCGCCCGTGATAAACTGCACAAAACAGTGCGACGCGTAAAATAGCGCGAGTGATAAACTGTAAAAAACAGTGCGACGCGCCAAATAGCGCGAGTGATAAACTGCACAAAACAGTGCGACGCGCAAAATAGCGCGCGTGATAAACTGTAAAAAAGAGTGCGACGCGCAAAATAGCGCGAGTGATAAACTGCACAAAACAGTGCGACGCGCAAAATAGCGCGAGTGATAAACTGTACAAAACAGTGCGACGCGCAAAATACCGCGAGTGATAAACTTTAAAAAACAGTGCGACGCGCAAAATAGCGCGAGTGATAAACAGCACAAAACAGTGCGACGCGGAAAATAGCGCGAGCGTGAACTGCAAAAAACAGTGTGACGCGCAAAATAGCGCGAGTGATAAGCTATAAAAAACGGTGCGACGCGCAAAATAGCGCGCGTGTGAACTACACAAAACAGTGCGACGCGCAAAACAGCGCGAGTGATAAACTGCACAAAACAGTGTGACGCGCAAAATAGTGCCAGTGATAAACTGCACAAAACAGTGCGACGCGCAAAATAGCGCGAGTGATAAACTGTAAAAAATAGTGTGACGCGCAAAATAGCGCGAGTGATAAACTGCACAAAACAGTGTGACCCGCAAAATAGCGCGACTGATAAATTGTAAAAAACAGTGCAACGCGCAAAATACCGCGAGTGATAAACTTTAAAAAACAGTGCGACGCGCAAAATAGCGTGAGTGATAAACTGCACAAAACAGTGTGACCCGCAAAATAGCGCGAGTGATACATTGTAAAAAATAGTGCGACGCGCAAAATAGCGCCAGTGATAAACTGCACAAAACAGTGCGACGCGCAAAATAGCGCGAGTGATAAACTGCACAGAACAGTGTGACCCGCAAAATAGCGCGAGTGATAAATTGTAAAAAACAGTGCGACGCGCAAAATAGCGCGACTGATAAACAGTAAAAAACAGTGCGACGCGCAAAATACCGCGAGTGATAAACTGCACAAAACAGTGCGACGCGCAAAATAGCGCGAGTGTGAACTGCAAAAAATAGTGCGACGCGCAAAATAGCGCGAGTGATAAGCTGTAAAAAATAGTGCGACGCGCAAAATAGCACGCGTCTGAAATGCACAAAACAGTGCGACGCGCAAAATAGCGCGAGTGATAAACTGCACAAAACAGTGCGACGCGCAAAATAGCGCGAGTGATAAACTGTAAAAAATAGTGCGACGCGCAAAATAGCGCGAGTGATAAACTGCACAAAACAGTGCGACGCGCAAAGTAGCGCGAGTGACAAACTGTAAAAAACAGTGCGATGCGCCAAATAGCGCGAGTGATAAACTGCACAAAACAGTGCGACGGGCAAAATAGCGCGAGTGACAAACTGTAAAAAACAGTGCGATGCGCCAAATAGCGCGAGTGATAAACTGTACAAAACAGTGCGACGGGCAAAATAGCGCGCGTGATAAACTGTAAAAAGAGTGCGACGCGCAAAATAGCGCCCGTGATAAACTGCACAAAACAGTGCGACGCGTAAAATAGCGCGAGTGATAAACTGTAAAAAACAGTGCGACGCGCCAAATAGCGCGAGTGATAAACTGCACAAAACAGTGCGACGCGCAAAATAGCGCGCGTGATAAACTGTAAAAAAGAGTGCGACGCGCAAAATAGCGCGAGTGATAAACTGCACAAAACAGTGCGACGCGCAAAATAGCGCGAGTGATAAACTGTACAAAACAGTGCGACGCGCAAAATACCGCGAGTGATAAACTTTAAAAAACAGTGCGACGCGCAAAATAGCGCGAGTGATAAACAGCACAAAACAGTGCGACGCGGAAAATAGCGCGAGCGTGAACTGCAAAAAACAGTGTGACGCGCAAAATAGCGCGAGTGATAAGCTATAAAAAACGGTGCGACGCGCAAAATAGCGCGCGTGTGAACTACACAAAACAGTGCGATGCGCAAAACAGCGCGAGTGATAAACTGCACAAAACAGTGTGACGCGCAAAATAGTGCCAGTGATAAACTGCACAAAACAGTGCGACGCGCAAAATAGCGCGAGTGATAAACTGTAAAAAATAGTGTGACGCGCAAAATAGCGCGAGTGATAAACTGCACAAAACAGTGTGACCCGCAAAATAGCGCGACTGATAAATTGTAAAAAACAGTGCAACGCGCAAAATACCGCGAGTGATAAACTTTAAAAAACAGTGCGACGCGCAAAATAGCGTGAGTGATAAACTGCACAAAACAGTGTGACCCGCAAAATAGCGCGAGTGATACATTGTAAAAAATAGTGCGACGCGCAAAATAGCGCCAGTGATAAACTGCACAAAACAGTGCGACGCGCAAAATAGCGCGAGTGATAAACTGCACAGAACAGTGTGACCCGCAAAATAGCGCGAGTGATAAATTGTAAAAAACAGTGCGACGCGCAAAATAGCGCGACTGATAAACAGTAAAAAACAGTGCGACGCGCAAAATAGCGCGAGTGATAAACTGCACAAAACAGTGCGACGCGCAAAATAGCGCGAGTGATAAACTGTAAAAAATAGTGCGACGCGCAAAATAGCGCGAGTGATAAACTGCACAAAACAGTGCGACGCGCAAAATAGCGCGAGTGATAAACTGTAAAAAATAGTGCGACGCGCAAAATAGCGCGAGTGATAAACTGCACAAAACAGTGCGACCCGCAAAATAGCGCGAGTGATAAATTGTAAAAAACAGTGCGACGCGCAAAATAGCGCGAGTGATAAACTGTAAAAAACAGTGCGACGCGCAAAATAGCGCGAGTGATAAACTGCACAAAACAGTGCGACGCGCAAAATAGCGCGAGTGATAAACTGCACAAAACTGTGTGACGCGCAAAATAGTGCCAGTGATAAACTGCACAAAACAGTGCGACGCGCAAAATAGCGTCAGTGATAAACTGTAAAAAATAGTGTGGCCCGCAAAATAGCGCGAGTGATAAATTGTAAAAAACAGTGCGACGCGCAAAATACCGCGAGTGATAAACTTTAAAAAACAGTGCGACGCGCAAAATAGCGCGAGTGATAAACTGCACAAAATAGTGCTACGCGCAAAATAGCGCGAGCGTGAACTGCAAAAAACAGTGTGACGCGCAAAATAGCGCGAGTGATAAGCTATAAAAAATGGTGCGACGCTCAAAATGGCGCGAGTGATAAACGGCACAAAACAGTGCGACGAGCAAAATAGCGCGAGTGATAAATTGTAAAAAACAGTGCGACGAGCAAAATACCGCGAGTGATAAACTTTAAAAAACAGTGCGACGCGCAAAATAGCGCGAGTGATAAACTGCACAAAACAGTGTGACCCGCAAAATGGCGCGAGTGATAAATTGTAAAAAACAGTGCGACGCGCAAAATACCGCGAGTGATAAACTTTAAAAAATAGTGCGACGCGCAAAATAGCGCGAGTGATAAACTGCACAAAACAGTGCGACGCGCAAAATAGCGCGAGCGTGAACTGCAAAAAACAGTGTGACGCGCAAAATAGCGCGAGTGATAAGCTATAAAAAACGGTGCGACGCGCAAAATAGCGCCTGTGAACTACACAAAACAGTGCGACGCGCAAAATAGCGCGAGTGATAAACTGCACAAAACAGTGTGACGCGCAAAATAGTGCCAGGGATTAACTGCACAAAACAGTGCGACGCGCAAAATAGCGCGAGTGATAAACTGTAAAAAATAGTGTGACACGCAAAATAGCGCGAGTGATAAACTACACAAAACAGTGTGACCCGCAAAATAGCGCGACTGATAAATTGTAAAAAACAGTGCGACGCGCAAAATAGCACGAGTGATATACTGTAAAACATAGTGTGACGCGCAAAATAGCGCGAGTGATAAACTGCACAAAACAGTGTGACCCGCAAAATAGCGTGAGTGATAAATTGTAAAAAACAGTGCGACGCGCAAAATAGCGCGAGTGATAAACTGCACAAAACAGTGCGACGCCCAAAATAGCGCGAGCGTGAACTGCAAAAAACAGTGTGACGCGCAAAACAGCGCGAGTGATAAGCTATAAAAAACGGTGCGACGCGCAAAATAGCGCGAGTGATAAACTGCACAAAACAGTGCGACGCGCAAAATAGCGCGAGCGTGAACTGCAAAAAACAGTGTGACGCGCAAAATAGCGCGAGCGTGAACTGCAAAAAACAGTGTGACGCGCAAAATTGCGCGAGTGATAAGCTATAAAAAACGGTGCGACGCGCAAAATAGCGCGCGTGTGAACTACACAAAACAGTGCGACGCGCAAAATAGCGCGAGTGATAAACTGCACAAAACAGTGTGACGCGCAAAATAGTGCCAGTGATAAACTGCACAAAACAGTGCGACGCGCAAAATAGCGCGAGTGATAAACTGTAAAAAATAGTGTGACGCGCAAAATAGCGCGAGTGATAAACTGCACAAAACAGTGTGACCCGCAAAATAGCGCGACAGATAAATTGTAAAAAACAGTGCGTCGCGCAAAATAGCGCGAGTGATAAACTGTAAAAAATAGTGTGACGCGCAAAATAGCGCGAGTGATAAACTGCACAAAACAGTGTGACCCGCAAAATAGCGCGAGTGATAAATTGTAAAAAACAGTGCGACGCGCAAAATAGCGCGAGTGATAAACTGCACAAAACAGTGTGACGCGCAAAATAGCGCGAGTGATAAGCTATAAAAAACGGTGCGACGCGCCAAATAGCGCGAGTGATAAACTGCACAAAACAGTGCGACGTGCAAAATAGCGCGAGTGATAAATTGTAAAAAACAGTGCGACGCGCAAAATACCGCGAGTGATAAACTTTAAAAAACAGTGCGACACGCAAAATAGCGCGAGTGATATATTGTAAAAAACAGTGCGACGCGCAAAATAGCGCGAGTGATAAACTGTAAAAAACAGTGCGACGCGCAAAATAGCGCGAGTGATAAACTGCACAAAACAGTGCGACGCGCAAAATAGGGCGAGTGATAAACTGCACAAAACAGTGCGACGCGCAAAATAGCGCGAGTGATAAACTGCACAAAACTGTGTGACGCGCAAAATAGTGCCAGTGATAAGCTGCACAAAACAATGCGACGCGCAAAATTGCGCGAGTGATAAACTGTAAAAAAATAGTGTGACCCGCAAAATAGCGCGAGTGATAAACTGCACAAAACAGTGTGACCCGCAAAATAGCGCGAGTGATAAATTGTAAAAAACAGTGCGACGCGTAAAATAGCGCGAGTGATAAACTGCACAAAACAGTGCGACGCGCAAAATAGCGCGAGCGTGAACTGCAAAAAACAGTGTGACGCGCAAAATAGCGCGAGTGATAAACTGCACAACACAGTGCGACGCGCAAAATAGCGCGAGTGATAAACTGCACAAAACAGTGCGACGCGCAAAATAGCGCGAGTGATAAACTGCACAAAACGGTGCGACGCGCAAAATACCGCGAGTGATAAACTGCACAAAACAGTGCGACGCGCAAAACAGCGCGAGTGAAAAACTGCACAAAACAGTGCGACGTGCAAAATAGCGCGCGTGATAAACTGTAAAAAGAGTGCGACGCGCAAAATAGCGCGCGTGATAAACTGCACAAAACAGTGCGACGCGCAAAGTAGCGCGAGTGACAAACTATAAAAAACAGTGCGATGCGCCAAATAGCGCGAGTGATAAACTGCACAAAACAGTGCGACGGGCAAAATAGCGCGCGTGATAAACTGTAAAAAGAGTGCGACGCGCAAAATAGCGCCCGTGATAAACTGCACAAAACAGTGCGACGCGCAAAATAGCGCGAGTGATAAACTGTAAAAAAGAGTGCGACGCGCAAAATAGCGCGAGTGATAAACTGCACAAAACAGTGCGACGGGCAAAATAGCGCGAGCGTGAACTGCAAAAAACAGTGTGACGCGCAAAATAGCGCGAGTGATAAGCTATAAAAAACGGTGCGACGCGCCAAATAGAGCGAGTGATAAACTGCACAAAACAGTGCGACGCGCAAAATAGCGCGCGTGATAAACTGTAAAAAAGAGTGCGACGCGCAAAATAGCGCGAGTGATAAACTGCACAAAACAGTGCGACGCGCAAAATAGCGCGAGTGATAAACTGTACAAAACAGTGCGACGCGCAAAATACCGCGAGTGATAAACTTTAAAAAACAGTGCGACGCGCAAAATAGCGCGAGTGATAAACTGCACAAAACAGTGCGACGCGCAAAATAGCGCGAGCGTGAACTGCAAAAAACAGAGGGACGCGCAA
Organism: Camellia granthamiana; assembly: GCA_036172215.1. Taxonomy (NCBI): domain Eukaryota; kingdom Viridiplantae; phylum Streptophyta; class Magnoliopsida; order Ericales; family Theaceae; genus Camellia; species Camellia granthamiana. The sequence continues at coordinate 24,972 of JAXFYN010000699.1, forward strand.
AATAGCGCGAGTGATAAGCTATAAAAAACGGTGCGACGCGCAAAATAGCGCGAGTGATAAACTGCACAAAACAGTGCGACGCGCAAAATAGCGCGCGTGATAAACTGTAAAAAAGAGTGCGACGCGCAAAATAGCGCGAGTGATAAACCGCACAAAACAGTGCGACGCGCAAAATAGCGCGAGTGATAAACTGTACAAAACAGTGCGACGCGCAAAATACCGCGAGTGATAAATTTTAAAAAACAGTGCGACGCGCAAAATAGCGCGAGTGATAAACTGCACAAAACAGTGCGACGCGCAAAATAGCGCGAGCGTGAACTGCAAAAAACAGTGTGACGCGCAAAATAGCGCGAGCGTGAACTGCAAAAAACAGTGTGACGCGCAAAATTGCGCGAGTGATAAGCTATAAAAAACGGTGCGACGCGCAAAATAGCGCGCGTGTGAACTACACAAAACAGTGCGACGCGCAAAATAGCGCGAGTGATAAACTGCACAAAACAGTGTGACGCGCAAAATAGTGCCAGTGATAAACTGCACAAAACAGTGCGACGCGCAAAATAGCGCGAGTGATAAACTGTAAAAAATAGTGTGACGCGCAAAATAGCGCGAGTGATAAACTGCACAAAACAGTGTGACCCGCAAAATAGCGCGACAGATAAATTGTAAAAAACAGTGCGTCGCGCAAAATAGCGCGAGTGATAAACTGTAAAAAATAGTGTGACGCGCAAAATAGCGCGAGTGATAAACTGCACAAAACAGTGTGACCCGCAAAATAGCGCGAGTGATAAATTGTAAAAAACAGTGCGACGCGCAAAATAGCGCGAGTGATAAACTGCACAAAACAGTGTGACGCGCAAAATAGCGCGAGTGATAAGCTATAAAAAACGGTGCGACGCGCCAAATAGCACGAGTGATAAACTGCACAAAACAGTGCGACGTGCAAAATAGCGCGAGTGATAAATTGTAAAAAACAGTGCGACGCGCAAAATACCGCGAGTGATAAACTTTAAAAAACAGTGCGACACGCAAAATAGCGCGAGTGATAAACTGCACAAAACAGTGTGACCCGCAAAATAGCGCGAGTGATATATTGTAAAAAACAGTGCGACGCGCAAAATAGCGCGAGTGATAAACTGTAAAAAACAGTGCGACGCGCAAAATAGCGCGAGTGATAAACTGCACAAAACAGTGCGACGCGCAAAATAGGGCGAGTGATAAACTGCACAAAACTGTGCGACGCGCAAAATAGCGCGAGTGATAAACTGCACAAAACTGTGTGACGCGCAAAATAGTGCCAGTGATAAGCTGCACAAAACAATGCGACGCGCAAAAATTGCGCGAGTGATAAACTGTAAAAAATAGTGTGACCCGCAAAATAGCGCGAGTGATAAACTGCACAAAACAGTGTGACCCGCATAATAGCGCGAGTGATAAATTGTAAAAAACAGTGCGACGCGCAAAATACCGCGAGTGATAAACTTTAAAAAACAGTGCGACGCGCAAAATAGCGCGAGTGATAAACTGCACAAAACAGTGTGACCCGCAAAATAGCGCGAGTGATAAATTGTAAAAAACAGTGCGACGCGTAAAATAGCGCGAGTGATAAACTGCACAAAACAGTGCGACGCGCAAAATAGCGCGAGCGTGAACTGCAAAAAACAGTGTGACGCGCAAAATAGCGCGAGTGATAAACTGCACAACACAGTGCGACGCGCAAAATAGCGCGAGTGATAAACTGCACAAAACAGTGCCACGCGCAAAATAGCGCGAGTGATAAACTGCACAAAACGGTGCGACGCGCAAAATAGCGCGAGTGATAAACTGCACAAAACAGTGCGACATGCAAAATAGCGTGCGTGATAAACTGTAAAAAGAGTGCGACGCGCAAAATAGCGCGCGTGATAAACTGCACAAAACAGTGCGACGCGCAAAATAGCGCGAGTGACAAACTGTAAAAAACAGTGCGATGCGCCAAATAGCGCGAGTGATAAACTGTACAAAACAGTGCGACGGGCAAAATAGCGCGCGTGATAAACTGTAAAAAGAGTGCGACGCGCAAAATAGCGCCCGTGATAAACTGCACAAAACAGTGCGACGCGCAAAATAGCGCGAGTGATAAACTGTAAAAAACAGTGCGACGCGCCAAATAGCGCGAGTGATAAACTGCACAAAACAGTGCGACGCGCAAAATAGCGCGCGTGATAAACTGTAAAAAAGAGTGCGACGCGCAAAATAGCGCGAGTGATAAACTGCACAAAACAGTGCGACGCGCAAAATAGCGCGAGTGATAAACTGTACAAAACAGTGCGACGCGCAAAATACCGCGAGTGATAAACTTTAAAAAACAGTGCGACGCGCAAAATAGCGCGAGTGATAAACAGCACAAAACAGTGCGACGCGCAAAATAGCGCGAGCGTAAACTGCAAAAAACAGTGTGACGCGCAAAATAGCGCGAGTGATAAGCTATAAAAAACGGTGCGACGCGCAAAATAGCGCGCGTGTGAACTACACAAAACAGTGCGACGCGCAAAACAGCGCGAGTGATAAACTGCACAAAACAGTGTGACGCGCAAAATAGTGCCAGTGATAAACTGCACAAAACAGTGCGACGCGCAAAATAGCGCGAGTGATAAACTGTAAAAAATAGTGTGACGCGCAAAATAGCGCGAGTGATAAACTGCACAAAACAGTGTGACCCGCAAAATAGCGCGACTGATAAATTGTAAAAAACAGTGCAACGCGCAAAATACCGCGAGTGATAAACTTTAAAAAACAGTGCGACGCGCAAAATAGCGTGAGTGATAAACTGCACAAAACAGTGTGACCCGCAAAATAGCGCGAGTGATACATTGTAAAAAATAGTGCGACGCGCAAAATAGCGCCAGTGATAAACTGCACAAAATAGTGCGACGCGCAAAATAGCGCGAGTGATAAACTGCACAGAACAGTGTGACCCGCAAAATAGCGCGAGTGATAAATTGTAAAAAACAGTGCGACGCGCAAAATAGCGCGACTGATAAACAGTAAAAAACAGTGCGACGCGCAAAATACCGCGAGTGATAAACTGCACAAAACAGTGCGACGCGCAAAATAGCGCGAGTGTGAACTGCAAAAAATAGTGCGACGCGCAAAATAGCGCGAGTGATAAGCTGTAAAAAATAGTGCGACGCGCAAAATAGCACGCGTCTGAAATGCACAAAACAGTGCGACGCGCAAAATAGCGCGAGTGATAAACTGCACAAAACAGTGCGACGCGCAAAATAGCGCGAGTGATAAACTGTAAAAAAATAGTGCGACGCGCAAAATAGCGCGAGTGATAAACTGCACAAAACAGTGCGACGCGCAAAATAGCGCGAGTGATAAACTGTAAAAAATAGTGCGACGCGCAAAATAGCGCGAGTGATAAACTGCACAAAACAGTGCGACCCGCAAAATAGCGCGAGTGATAAATTGCAAAAAACAGTGCGACGCGCAAAATAGCGCGAGTGATAAACTGTAAAAAATAGTGCGACGCGCAAAATAGCGCCAGTGATAAACTGCACAAAACAGTGCGACGCGCAAAATAGCGCGAGTGATAAACTGCACAAAACTGTGTGACGCGCAAAATAGTGCCAGTGATAAACTGCACAAAACAGTGCGACGCGCAAAATAGCGCGAGTGATAAACTGTAAAAAATAGTGTGGCCCGCAAAATAGCGCGAGTGATAAATTGTAAAAAACAGTGCGACGCGCAAAATACCGCGAGTGATAAACTTTAAAAAACAGTGCGACGCGCAAAATAGCGCGAGTGATAAACTGCACAAAATAGTGCTACGCGCAAAATAGCGCGAGCGTGAACTGCAAAAAACAGTGTGACGCGCAAAATAGCGCGAGTGATAAGCTATAAAAAATGGTGCGACGCTCAAAATAGCGCGAGTGATAAACGGCACAAAACAGTGCGACGAGCAAAATAGCGCGAGTGATAAATTGTAAAAAACAGTGCGACGAGCAAAATACCGCGAGTGATAAACTTTAAAAAACAGTGCGACGCGCAAAATAGCGCGAGTGATAAACTGCACAAAACAGTGTGACCCGCAAAATGGCGCGAGTGATAAATTGTAAAAAACAGTGCGACGCGCAAAATACCGCGAGTGATAAACTTTAAAAAATAGTGCGACGCGCAAAATAGCGCGAGTGATAAACTGCACAAAACAGTGCGACGCGCAAAATAGCGCGAGCGTGAACTGCAAAAAACAGTGTGACGCGCAAAATAGCGCGAGTGATAAGCTATAAAAAACGGTGCGACGCGCAAAATAGCGCCTGTGAACTACACAAAACAGTGCGACGCGCAAAATAGCGCGAGTGATAAACTGCACAAAACAGTGTGACGCGCAAAATAGTGCCAGGGATTAACTGCACAAAACAGTGCGACGCGCAAAATAGCGCGAGTGATAAACTGTAAAAAATAGTGTGACACGCAAAATAGCGCGAGTGATAAACTACACAAAACAGTGTGACCCGCAAAATAGCGCGACTGATAAATTGTAAAAAACAGTGCGACGCGCAAAATAGCACGAGTGATAAACTGTAAAACATAGTGTGACGCGCAAAATAGCGCGAGTGATAAACTGCACAAAACTGTGTGACCCGCAAAATAGCGTGAGTGATAAATTGTAAAAAACAGTGCGACGCGCAAAATAGCGCGAGTGATAAACTGCACAAAACAGTGCGACGCCCAAAATAGCGCGAGCGTGAACTGCAAAAAACAGTGTGACGCGCAAAATAGCGCGAGCGTGAACTGCAAAAAACAGTGTGACGCGCAAAATTGCGCGAGTGATAAGCTATAAAAAACGGTGCGACGCGCAAAATAGCGCGCGTGTGAACTACACAAAACAGTGCGACGCGCAAAATAGCGCGAGTGATAAACTGCACAAAACAGTGTGACGCGCAAAATAGGCCAGTGATAAACTGCACAAAACAGTGCGACGCGCAAAATAGCGCGAGTGATAAACTGTAAAAAATAGTGTGACGCGCAAAATAGCGCGAGTGATAAACTGCACAAAACAGTGTGACCCGCAAAATAGCGCGACAGATAAATTGTAAAAAACAGTGCGTCGCGCAAAATAGCGCGAGTGATAAACTGTAAAAAATAGTGTGACGCGCAAAATAGCGCGAGTGATAAACTGCACAAAACAGTGTGACCCGCAAAATAGCGCGAGTGATAAATTGTAAAAAACAGTGCGACGCGCAAAATAGCGCGAGTGATAAACTGCACAAAAACAGTGTGACGCGCAAAATAGCGCGAGTGATAAGCTATAAAAAACGGTGCGACGCGCCAAATAGCACGAGTGATAAACTGCACAAAACAGTGCGACGTGCAAAATAGCGCGAGTGATAAATTGTAAAAAACAGTGCGACGCGCAAAATACCGCGAGTGATAAACTTTAAAAAACAGTGCGACACGCAAAATAGCGCGAGTGATAAACTGCACAAAACAGTGTGACCCGCAAAATAGCGCGAGTGATATATTGTAAAAAACAGTGCGACGCGCAAAATAGCGCGAGTGATAAACTGTAAAAAACAGTGCGACGCGCAAAATAGCGCGAGTGATAAACTGCACAAAACAGTGCGACGCGCAAAATAGGGCGAGTGATAAACTGCACAAAACTGTGCGACGCGCAAAATAGCGCGAGTGATAAACTGCACAAAACTGTGTGACGCGCAAAATAGTGCCAGTGATAAGCTGCACAAAACAATGCGACGCGCAAAAATTGCGCGAGTGATAAACTGTAAAAAATAGTGTGACCCGCAAAATAGCGCGAGTGATAAACTGCACAAAACAGTGTGACCCGCATAATAGCGCGAGTGATAAATTGTAAAAAACAGTGCGACGCGCAAAATACCGCGAGTGATAAACTTTAAAAAACAGTGCGACGCGCAAAATAGCGCGAGTGATAAACTGCACAAAACAGTGTGACCCGCAAAATAGCGCGAGTGATAAATTGTAAAAAACAGTGCGACGCGTAAAATAGCGCGAGTGATAAACTGCACAAAACAGTGCGACGCGCAAAATAGCGCGAGCGTGAACTGCAAAAAAACAGTGTGACGCGCAAAATAGCGCGAGTGATAAACTGCACAACACAGTGCGACGCGCAAAATAGCGCGAGTGATAAACTGCACAAAACAGTGCCACGCGCAAAATAGCGCGAGTGATAAACTGCACAAAACGGTGCGACGCGCAAAATAGCGCGAGTGATAAACTGCACAAAACAGTGCGACATGCAAAATAGCGTGCGTGATAAACTGTAAAAAGAGTGCGACGCGCAAAATAGCGCGCGTGATAAACTGCACAAAACAGTGCGACGCGCAAAATAGCGCGAGTGACAAACTGTAAAAAACAGTGCGATGCGCCAAATAGCGCGAGTGATAAACTGTACAAAACAGTGCGACGGGCAAAATAGCGCGCGTGATAAACTGTAAAAAGAGTGCGACGCGCAAAATAGCGCCCGTGATAAACTGCACAAAACAGTGCGACGCGCAAAAATAGCGCGAGTGATAAACTGTAAAAAACAGTGCGACGCGCCAAATAGCGCGAGTGATAAACTGCACAAAACAGTGCGACGCGCAAAATAGCGCGCGTGATAAACTGTAAAAAAGAGTGCGACGCGCAAAATAGCGCGAGTGATAAACTGCACAAAACAGTGCGACGCGCAAAATAGCGCGAGTGATAAACTGTACAAAACAGTGCGACGCGCAAAATACCGCGAGTGATAAACTTTAAAAAACAGTGCGACGCGCAAAATAGCGCGAGTGATAAACAGCACAAAACAGTGCGACGCGCAAAATAGCGCGAGCGTAAACTGCAAAAAACAGTGTGACGCGCAAAATAGCGCGAGTGATAAGCTATAAAAAACGGTGCGACGCGCAAAATAGCGCGCGTGTGAACTACACAAAACAGTGCGACGCGCAAAACAGCGCGAGTGATAAACTGCACAAAACAGTGTGACGCGCAAAATAGTGCCAGTGATAAACTGCACAAAACAGTGCGACGCGCAAAATAGCGCGAGTGATAAACTGTAAAAAATAGTGTGACGCGCAAAATAGCGCGAGTGATAAACTGCACAAAACAGTGTGACCCGCAAAATAGCGCGACTGATAAATTGTAAAAAACAGTGCAACGCGCAAAATACCGCGAGTGATAAACTTTAAAAAACAGTGCGACGCGCAAAATAGCGTGAGTGATAAACTGCACAAAACAGTGTGACCCGCAAAATAGCGCGAGTGATACATTGTAAAAAATAGTGCGACGCGCAAAATAGCGCCAGTGATAAACTGCACAAAATAGTGCGACGCGCAAAATAGCGCGAGTGATAAACTGCACAGAACAGTGTGACCCGCAAAATAGCGCGAGTGATAAATTGTAAAAAACAGTGCGACGCGCAAAATAGCGCGACTGATAAACAGTAAAAAACAGTGCGACGCGCAAAATACCGCGAGTGATAAACTGCACAAAACAGTGCGACGCGCAAAATAGCGCGAGTGTGAACTGCAAAAAATAGTGCGACGCGCAAAATAGCGCGAGTGATAAGCTGTAAAAAATAGTGCGACGCGCAAAATAGCACGCGTCTGAAATGCACAAAACAGTGCGACGCGCAAAATAGCGCGAGTGATAAACTGCACAAAACAGTGCGACGCGCAAAATAGCGCGAGTGATAAACTGTAAAAAATAGTGCGACGCGCAAAATAGCGCGAGTGATAAACTGCACAAAACAGTGCGACGCGCAAAATAGCGCGAGTGATAAACTGTAAAAAATAGTGCGACGCGCAAAATAGCGCGAGTGATAAACTGCACAAAACAGTGCGACCCGCAAAATAGCGCGAGTGATAAATTGCAAAAAACAGTGCGACGCGCAAAATAGCGCGAGTGATAAACTGTAAAAAACAGTGCGACGCGCAAAATAGCGCGAGTGATAAACTGCACAAAACAGTGCGACGCGCAAAATAGCGCGAGTGATAAACTGCACAAAACTGTGTGACGCGCAAAATAGTGCCAGTGATAAACTGCACAAAACAGTGCGACGCGCAAAATAGCGCGAGTGATAAACTGTAAAAAATAGTGTGGCCCGCAAAATAGCGCGAGTGATAAATTGTAAAAAACAGTGCGACGCGCAAAATACCGCGAGTGATAAACTTTAAAAAACAGTGCGACGCGCAAAATAGCGCGAGTGATAAACTGCACAAAATAGTGCTACGCGCAAAATAGCGCGAGCGTGAACTGCAAAAAACAGTGTGACGCGCAAAATAGCGCGAGTGATAAGCTATAAAAAATGGTGCGACGCTCAAAATAGCGCGAGTGATAAACGGCACAAAACAGTGCGACGAGCAAAATAGCGCGAGTGATAAATTGTAAAAAACAGTGCGACGAGCAAAATACCGCGAGTGATAAACTTTAAAAAACAGTGCGACGCGCAAAATAGCGCGAGTGATAAACTGCACAAAACAGTGTGACCCGCAAAATGGCGCGAGTGATAAATTGTAAAAAACAGTGCGACGCGCAAAATACCGCGAGTGATAAACTTTAAAAAATAGTGCGACGCGCAAAATAGCGCGAGTGATAAACTGCACAAAACAGTGCGACGCGCAAAATAGCGCGAGCGTGAACTGCAAAAAACAGTGTGACGCGCAAAATAGCGCGAGTGATAAGCTATAAAAAACGGTGCGACGCGCAAAATAGCGCCTGTGAACTACACAAAACAGTGCGACGCGCAAAATAGCGCGAGTGATAAACTGCACAAAACAGTGTGACGCGCAAAATAGTGCCAGGGATTAACTGCACAAAACAGTGCGACGCGCAAAATAGCGCGAGTGATAAACTGTAAAAAATAGTGTGACACGCAAAATAGCGCGAGTGATAAACTACACAAAACAGTGTGACCCGCAAAATAGCGCGACTGATAAATTGTAAAAAACAGTGCGACGCGCAAAATAGCACGAGTGATAAACTGTAAAACATAGTGTGACGCGCAAAATAGCGCGAGTGATAAACTGCACAAAACAGTGTGACCCGCAAAATAGCGTGAGTGATAAATTGTAAAAAACAGTGCGACGCGCAAAATAGCGCGAGTGATAAACTGCACAAAACAGTGCGACGCCCAAAATAGCGCGAGCGTGAACTGCAAAAAACAGTGTGACGCGCAAAACAGCGCGAGTGATAAGCTATAAAAAACGGTGCGACGCGCAAAATAGCGCGAGTGATAAACTGCACAAAACAGTGCGACGTGCAAAATAGCGCGAGTGATAAATTGTAAAAAACAGTGCGACGCGCAAAATACCGCGAGTGATAAACTTTAAAAAACAGTGCGACCCGCAAAATAGCGCGAGTGATAAACTGTAAAAAACAGTGCGACGCGCAAAATAGCGCGAGTGATATATTGTAAAAAACAGTGCGACGCACAAAATAGCGCGAGTGATAAACTGTAAAAAACAGTGCGACGCGCAAAATAGGGCGAGTGATAAACTGCACAAAACAGTGCGACGCGCAAAATAGGGCGAGTGATAAACTGCACAAAACAGTGCGACGCGCAAAATAGCGCGAGTGATAAACTGCACAAAACTGTGTGACGCGCAAAATAGTGCCAGTGATAAACTGCACAAAACAGTGCGACGCGCAAAATAGCGCGAGTGATAAACTGTAAAAAATAGTGTGACGCGCAAAATAGCGAGTGATAAACTGCACAAAACAGTGTGACCCGCAAAATAGCGCGACTGATAAATTGTAAAAAACAGTGCGACGCGCAAAATAGCGCGAGTGATAAACTGTAAAAAATAGTGTGACGCGCAAAATAGCGCGAGTGATAAACTGCACAAAACAGTGTGACCCGCAAAATAGCGCGAGTGATAAATTGTAAAAAACAGTGCGACGCGCAAAATAGCGCGAGTGATAAACTGCACAAAACAGTGCGACGCGCAAAATAGCGCGAGCGTGAACTGCAAAAAACAGTGTGACGCGCAAAATAGCGCGAGTGATAAGCTATAAAAAACGGTGCGACGCGCAAAATAGCGCGAGTGATAAACTGCACAAAACAGTGCGACGTGCAAAATAGCGCGAGTGATAAATTGTAAAACACAGTGCGACGCGCAAAATACCGCGAGTGATAAACTTTAAAAAACAGTGCGACACGCAAAATAGCGCGAGCGATAAACTGCACAAAACAGTGTGACCCGCAAAATAGCGCGAGTGATATATTGTAAAAAACAGTGCGACGCGCAAAATAGCGCGAGTGATAAACTGTAAAAAATAGTGCGACGCGCAAAATAGCGCGAGTGATAAACTGCACAAAACAGTGCGACGGCAAAATAGTGCGAGTGATAAACCGCACAAAACAGTGCGACGCGCAAAATAGCGCCAGTGATAAACTGCACAAAACTGTGTGACGCGCAAAATAGTGCCAGTGATAAGCTGCACAAAACAGTGCGACGCGCAAAATAGCGCGAGTGATAAACTGTAAACTGCACAAAACAGTGTGACCCCGCAAAATAGCGCGAGTGATAAATTGTAAAAAACAGTGCGACGTGCAAAATAGCGCGAGTGATAAACTGCACAAAACAGTGTGACCCGCAAAATAGCGCGAGTGATAAATTGTAAAAAACAGTGCGACGCGCAAAATAGCGCGAGTGATAAACTGCACAAAACAGTGCGACGCGCAAAATAGCGCGAGCGTGAACTGCAAAAAACAGTGTGACGCGCAAAATAGCGCGAGTGATAAGCTATAAAAAACGGTGCGACGCGCAAAATAGCGCGAGTGATAAACTGCACAAAACAGTGCGACGTGCAAAAATAGCGCGAGTGATAAATTGTAAAACACAGTGCGACGCGCAAAATACCGCGAGTGATAAACTTTAAAAAACAGTGCGACACGCAAAATAGCGCGAGCGATAAACTGCACAAAACAGTGGGACCCGCAAAATAGCGCGAGTGATATCATTGTAAAAAACAGTGCGACGCGCAAAATAGCGCGAGTGATAAACTGTAAAAAATAGTGCGACGCGCAAAATAGCGCGAGTGATAAACTGCACAAAACAGTGCGACGGCAAATAGTGCGAGTGATAAACCGCACAAAACAGTGCGACGCGCAAAATAGCGCCAGTGATAAACTGCACAAAACTGTGTGACGCGCAAAATAGTGCCAGTGATAAGCTGCACAAAAACAGTGCGACGCGCAAAATAGCGCGAGTGATAAACTGTAAAAAATAGTGTGACCCGCAAAATAGCGCGAGTGATAAACTGCACAAAACAGTGTGACCCGCAAAATAGCGCGAGTGATAAATTGTAAAAAACAGTGCGATGTGCAAAATAGCGCGAGTGATAAATTGTAAAAAACAGTGCGATGTGCAAAATACCGCGAGTGATAAACTTTAAAAAACAGTGCGACGCGCAAAATAGCGCGAGTGATAAACTGCACAAAACAGTGTGACCCGCAAAATAGCGCGAGTGATAAATTGTAAAAAACAGTGCGACGCGTAAAATAGCGCGAGTGATAAACTGCACAAAACAGTGCGACGCGCAAAATAGCGCGAGCGTGAACTGCAAAAAACAGTTGTTGACGCGCAAAATAGCGCGAGTGATAAACTGCACAACACAGTGCGACGCGCAAAATAGCGCGAGTGATAAACTGCACAAAACAGTGCGACGCGCAAAATAGCGGCGAGTGATAAACTGCACAAAACGGTGCGACGCGCAAAATAGCGCGAGTGATAAACTGCACAAAACAGTGCGACATGCAAAATAGCGCGCGTGATAAACTGTAAAAAGAGTGCGACGCGCAAAATAGCGCGCGTGATAAACTGCACAAAACAGTGCGACAGCGCAAAATAGCGCGAGTGACAAACTGTAAAAAACAGTGCGATGCGCCAAATAGCGCGAGTGATAAACTGTACAAAACAGTGCGACGGGCAAAATAGCGCGTGATAAAACTGTAAAAAGAGTGCGACGCGCAAAATAGAGCCCGTGATAAACTGCACAAAACAGTGCGACGCGCAAAATAGCGCGAGTGATAAACTGTAAAAAACAGTGCGACGCGCCAAATAGCGCGAGTGATAAACTGCACAAAACTGTGCGACGCGCAAAATAGCGCGCGTGATAAACTGTAAAAAAGAGTGCGACGCGCAAAATAGCGCGAGTGATAAACTGCACAAAACAGTGCGACGCGCAAAATAGCGCGAGTGATAAACTGTACAAAACAGTGCGACGCGCAAAATAGCGCGAGTGATAAACTTTAAAAAACAGTGCGACGCGCAAAATAGCGCGAGTGATAAACAACACAAAACAGTGCGACGCGCAAAATAGAGCGAGCGTGAACTGCAAAAAACAGTGTGACGCGCAAAATAGCACGAGTGATAAGCTATAAAAAACGGTGCGACGCGCAAAATAGCGCGCGTGTGAACTACACAAAACAGTGCGACGCGCAAAACAGCGCGAGTGATAAACTGCACAAAACAGTGTGACGCGCAAAATAGTGCCATGTGATAAACTGCACAAAACAGTGCGACGCGCAAAATAGCGCGAGTGATAAACTGTAAAAAATAGTGTGACGCGCAAAATAGCGCGAGTGATAAACTGCACAAAACAGTGTGACCCGCAAAATAGCGCGACTGATAAATTGTAAAAAACAGTGCGACGCTCAAAATAGCGCGAGTGAGAAACTGTAAAAAATAGTGTGACGCGCAAAATAGCGCGAGTGATAAACTGCACAAAACAGTGTGACCCGCAAAATAGCGCGAGTGATAAATTGTAAAAAACTGTGCGACGCGCAAAATAGCGCGAGTGATAAACTGCACAAAACAGTGCGACGCGCAAAATAGCGCGAGCGTGAACTGCAAAAAACAGTGTGGGACGCGCAAAATAGCGCGAGTGATAAGCTATAAAAAACGGTGCGACGCGCAAAATAGCGCGAGTGATAAACTGCACAAAACAGTGCGACGCGCAAAATAGCGCGAGTGATAAATTGTAAAAAACAGTGCGAAGCGCAAAATACCGCGAAGTGATAAACTTTAAAAAAATAGTGCGACGCGCAAATTAGCGCGAGTGATAAACTGCACAAAACAGTGTGACCCGCAAAATAGCGCGAGTGATAAATTGTAAAAAATAGTGGGACGCGCAAAATAGCGCGAGTGATAAACTGTAAAAAAACAGTGCGACGCGCAAAATAGCGCGAGTGATAAACTGCACAAAACAGTGCGACCGCGCAAAATAGCGCGAGTGATGAACTGCACAAAACTGTGTGACGCGCAAAATAGTGCCAGTGATAAACTGCACAAAACAGTGCGACGCGCAAAATAGCGCGAGTGATAAACTGTAAAAAAATAGTGTGACCGCACAAAATAGCGCGAGTGATAAACTGCACAAAACTGTGTGACCCGCAAAATAGCGCGAGTGATAAATTGTAAAAAACAGTGCAACGCGCAAAATACCGCGAGTGATAAACTTTAAAAAACAGTGCGACGCGCAAAATAGCGCGAGTGATAAACTGCACAAAACAGTGTGACCCGCAAAAATAGCGCGAGTGATAAATTGTAAAAAACTGTGCGACGCGCAAAATAGCGCGAGTGATAAACTGCACAAAACCGTACGACGCCGCAAAATAGCGCGATCGTGAACTGCAAAAAAACAGTGTGACGCGCAAAATAGCGCGAGTGATAAGCTATAAAGAACGGTGCGACGCGCAAAATAGCGCGTCTGAACTACACAAAACAGTGCGACGCGCAAAAATAGCGCCAGTGATAAACTGCACAAAACAGTGTGACGCGCAAAATAGTGCCAGGGATAAACTGCACAAAACAGTGCGACGCGCAAAATAGCGCGAGTGATAAACTGTAAAAAATAGTGTGACACGCAAAATAGCGCGAGTGATAAACTGCACAAAACAGTGTGACCCGCAAAATAGCGCGAGTGATAAATTGTAAAAAACAGTGCGACGCGCAAAATAGCGCCAGTGATAAACTGCACAAAACAGTGCGACGCGCAAAATAGCGCGAGTGATAAACTGCACAGAACAGTGTGACCCCGCAAAATAGCGCGAGTGATAAATTGTAAAAAACAGTGCGACGCGCAAAATAGTGCGACTGATAAACTGTAAAAAACAGTGCGACGCGCAAAATAGCGCGAGTGTGAACTGCAAAAAAATAGTGCGACGCGCAAAATAGCACGACTGATAAGCTGTAAAAAATTAGTGCGACGCGCAAAATAGCACGCGTCTGAACTGCACAAAACGGTGCGACGCGCAAAATAGCGCGAGTGATAAACTGCACAAAACAGTGCGACGCGCAAAATAGCGCGACTGATAAACTGCACAAAACAGTGCGACGCGCAAAATAGCGCGAGTGATAAACTGTAAAAAATAGTGCGACGCGCAAAATAGCGCGAGTGATAAACTGCACAAAACTGTGCGACGCGCAAAATAGCGCGAGTGATAAACTGTAAAAAAAGTGCGACGCGCAAAATAGCGCGAGTGATAAACTGCACAAAACAGTGCGACCCGCAAAATAGCGCGAGTGATAAATTGTAAAAAACAGTGCGACGCGCAAAATAGTGCGAGTGATAAACTGTAAAAAACAGTGCGACGCGCCAAATAGCGCGAGTGATAAACTGCACAAAACAGTGCGACGCGCAAAATAGCGCGAGTGATGAACTGCACAAAAACTGTGTGACGCGCAAAATAGTGCCAGTGAGAAACTGCACAAAACAGTGCGACGCGCAAAATAGCGCGAGTGATAAACTGTAAAAAATAGTGTGGCCCGCAAAATAGCGCGAGTGATAAATTGTAAAAAACAGTGCGACGCGCAAATACCGCGAGTGATAAACATTAAAAAACAGTGCGACGCGCAAAATAGCGCGAGTGATAAACTGCACAAAATAGTGCGACGCGCAAAATAGCGCGAGCGTGAACTGCAAAAAACAGTGTGACGCGCAAAATAGCGCGAGTGATAAGCTATAAAAAACGGTGCGACGCGCAAAATAGCGCGAGTGATAAACTGCACAAAACAGTGCGACGCGCAAAATAGCGCGAGTGATAAATTGTAAAAAACAGTGCGACGCGCAAAATACCGCGAGTGATAAACTTTAAAAAACAGTGCGACGCGCAAAATAGCGCGAGTGATAAACTGCACAAAACAGTGTGACCTGCAAAATAGCGCGAGTGATAAAATTGTAAAAAATAGTGCGACGCGCAAAATACCGCGAGTGATAAACTTTAAAAAATAGTGCGACGCGCAAAATAGCGCGAGTGATAAACTGCACAAAACAGTGGACGCGCAAAATAGCGCGAGCGTGAACTGCAAAAAACAGTGGGACGCGCAAAATAGCGCGAGTGATAAGCTATAAAAAACGGTGCGACGCGCAAAATAGCGCCTGTGAACTACACAAAACAGTGCGACGCGCAAAATAGCGCGAGTGATAAACTGCACAAAACAGTGTGACGCGCAAAATAGTGCCAGGGATTAACTGCACAAAACAGTGCGACGCGCAAAATAGTGCGAGTGATAAACTGTAAAAAATAGTGTGACACGCAAAATAGCGCGAGTGATAAACTGCACAAAACAGTGTGACCCGCAAAATAGCGCGACTGATAAATTGTAAAAAACAGTGCGACGCGCAAAATAGCACGAGTGATAAACTGTAAAAACATAGTGTGACGCGCAAAATAGCGCGAGTTGATAAACTGCACAAAAACAGTGTGACCCGCAAAATAGCGTGAGTGATAAATTGTAAAAAACAGTGCGACGCGCAAAATAGCGCGAGTGATAAACTGCACAAAACAGTGTGATGCGCAAAATAGTGCCAGGGATTAACTGCACAAAACAGTGCGACGCGCAAAATAGCGCGAGTGATAAACTGTAAAAAAATAGTGTGACACGCAAAATAGCGCGAGTGATAAACTGCACAAAACAGTGTGACCCGCAAAATAGCGCGACTGATAAATTGTAAAAAAACAGTGCGACGCGCAAAATAGCACGAGTGATAAACTGTAAAACATCGTGTGACGCGCAAAATAGCGCGAGTGATAAACTGCACAAAACAGTGTGACCCGCAAAATAGCGCGAGTGATAAATTGTAAAAAACAGTGCGACGCGCAAAATAGCGCGAGTGATAAACTGCACAAAACAGTGCGACGCGCAAAATTGCTGCGAGCGTGAACTGCAAAAAACAGTGTGACGCGCAAAATAGCACGAGTGATAAGCTATAAAAAACGGTGCGACGCGCAAAATAGCGCGAGTGATAAACTGCACAAAACAGTGCGACGCGCAAAATAGCGCGAGTGATAAATTGTAAAAAAACAGTGCGACGCGTAAAATTCCGCGACTGATAAACTTTTAAAAAACAGTGCGACGCGCAAAATAGCGCGAGTGATAAACTACACAAAACAGTGTGACCCGCAAAATAGCGCGAGTGAGAAATTGTAAAAAACAGTGCGACGCGCAAAATAGCGCGAGTGATAAACTGTAAAAAACAATGCGACACGCAAAATAGCGCGAGTAATAAACTGCACAAAACGGTGCGACGCGCAAAATAGCGCGAGTGATAAACTGCAAAAACTGTGTGACGCGCAAAATAGTGCCAGTGATAAACTGCACAAAACAGTGCGACGCGCAAAATAGCGCGCGTGATAAACTGTAAAAAAGAGTGCGACGCGCAAAATAGCGCGAGTAACAAACTGCACAAAACAGTGCGACGCGCAAAATAGCGCGAGTGATAACTGTACAAAACAGTGCGACGCGCAAAATACCGCGAGTGATAAACTTTAAAAAACAGTGCGACGCGCAAAATAGCGCGAGTGATAAACTGCACAAAAACAGTGCGACGCGCAAAATAGCGCGAGCGTGAACTGCAAAAAACAGTGTGACGCGCAAAATAGTGCGAGTGATAAGCTATAAAAAATGGTGCGACGCGCAAAATAGCGCATGTGAACTGCACAAAACAGTGCGACGCGCAAAATAGCGCGAGTGATAAACTGCACAAAACAGTGGGACGCGCAAAATAGTGCCAGTGATAAACTGCACAAAACAGTGCGACGCGCAAAATAGCGCGAGTGATAAACTGTAAAAAATAGTGTGACGCGCAAAATAGCGCTAGTGATAAACTGCACAAAACAGTGTGACCCGCAAAATAGCGCGAGTGCTAAATTGCAAAAAATAGTGCGACGTGCAAAATAGCGCGAGTGATAAACTGTAAAAAATAGTGTGACGCGCAAAATAGCGCGAGTGATAAACTCCACAAAACAGTGTGACACGCAAAATAGCGCGAGTGATAAATTGTAAAAAAACAGTGCGACGCGCAAAATATCGCGAGTGATAAACTTTAAAAAACAGTGCGACGCGCAAAGTAGCGCGAGTGATAAACTGCACAAAACAGTGCGACGCGCAAAATAGTGCGAGCGTGAACTGCAAAAAACAGTGTGACGCGCAAAATAGCGCGAGTGAGTGATAAGCTATAAAAAACGGTGCGACGCGCAAAATTGCGCGAGTGATAAACTGCACAAAACAGTGTGATGTGACGCGCAAAATAGCGCGAGTGATAAATTGTAAAAACAGTGCGACGCGCAAAATACCGCGAGTGATAAACTTTAAAAAACAGTGCAACGCGCAAAATAGCGCGAGTGATAAACTGCACAAAACAGTGTGACCCGCAAAATCGCGCGAGTGATAAATTGAAAAAAACAGTGCGACGCGCAAAATACCGCGAGTGATAAACTTTAAAAATAGTGCGACGCGCGAAATAGCGCGAGTGATAAACTGCACAAAACAGTGCGACGCGCAAAATAGCGCGAGCGTGAATTGCAAAAAACAGTGTGACCCGCAAAACAGCGCGAGTGATAAGCTATAAAAAATGGTGCGACGCGAAATAGCGCTACTGATAAACTGCACAAAACAGTGCGACGCGCAAAATAGCGCTACTGATAAACTGCACAAAACAGTGCGACGCGCAAAATAGTGCTACTGATAAACTGCACAAAACAGTGCAACGTGCAAAATAGCGTGCGTGATAAACTGTAAAAAGAGTGCGACGCGCAAAATAGCGCCCGTGATAAACTGCACAAAACAGTGCGACGCGCAAAATCGCGCGAGTGATAAACTGTAAAAAACAGTGCGATGCGCCAAATATCGCGAGTGATAAACTGCACAAAACAGTGCGACGCGCAAAATATCGCGCGTGATAAACTGTAAAAAAGAGTGCGACGCGCAAAATAGCGCGAGTGACAAACTGCACAAAACAGTGCGACGCGCAAAATAGCGCGAGTGATAAACTGTACAAAACAGTGCGACGCGCAAAATAGCGCGAGCGTGAACTGCAAAAAACAGTGTGACCCGCAAAATAGCGCGAGTGATAAGCTATAAAAAATGGTGCGACGCGCAAAATAGCGCGCGTGTGAACTACACAAAACAGTGCGACGCGCAAAATAGCGCGAGTGATAAACTGCACAAAACAGTGTGACGCGCAAAATAGTGCCAGTGATAAACTGCACAGAACAGTGCGACGCGCAAAATAGCGCGAGTGATAACTGTAAAAATTAGTGTCACACGCAAAATAGCGCGAGTGATAAACTGCACAAAACAGTGTGACCCGCAAAATAGCGCGAGTGATAAATTGTAAAAAACAGTGCGACGCGCAAAATAGCGCGAGTGATAAACTGCACAAAACAGAGCGACGCGCAAAATAGCGCCAGTGATAAACTGCACAAAACAGTGCGACGCACAAAATAGCGCGAGTGATAAACTGCACAAAACAGTGCGACGCGCAAAATAGCGCGAGCGTGAACTGCAAAAAACAGTGTGACCCGCAAAACAGCGCGAGTGATAAGCTATAAAAAATGGTGCGACGCGCAAAATAGCGCGCGTGTGAACTACACAAAACAGTGCGACGCGCAAAATAGCGCGAGTGATAAACTGCACAAAACAGTGTGACGCGCAAAATAGTGCCAGTGATAAACTGCACAGAACAGTGCGACGTGCAAAATAGCGCGAGTGATAAACTGTAAAAATTAGTGTCACACGCAAAATAGCGCGAGTGATAAACTGCACAAAACAGTGTGACCCGCAAAATAGCGCGAGTGATAAATTGTAAAGAACAGTGCGACGCGCAAAATAGCGCGAGTGATAAACTGCACAAAACAGAGCGACGCGCAAAATAGCGCCAGTGATAAACTGCACAAAACAGTGCGACGCAAAAAATAGCGCGAGTGATAAACTGTACAAAACCGTGCGACACGCAAAATAGCGCGAGTGATAAATTGTAAAAAACAGTGCGACACGCAAAATAGCGCGAGTGATAAACTGCACAAAACAGTGCGACGCACAAAATAGCGCGAGTGTGAACTGCAAAAAATAGTGCGACGCGCAAAATAGCACGCGTCTGAACTGCACGAAACAGTGCGACGCGCAAAATTGCGTGAGTGATAAACTGCACAAAACAGTGCGACGCGCAAAATAGCGCGACTGATAAACTGCACAAAACAGTGCGACGCGCAAAATAGCGCTACTGATAAACTGCACAAAACAGTGCGACGCGCAAAATAGTGCTACTGATAAACTGCACAAAACAGTGCGACGTGCAAAATAGCGTGCGTGATAAACTGTAAAAAGAGTGCGACGCGCAAAATAGCGCCCGTGATAAACTGCACAAAACAGTGCGACGCGCAAAATCGCGCGAGTGATAAACTGTAAAAAACAGTGCGATGCGCCAAATATCGCGAGTGATAAACTGCACAAAACAGTGCGACGCGCAAAATATCGCGCGTGATAAACTGTAAAAAAGAGTGCGACGCGCAAAATAGCGCGAGTGACAAACTGCACAAAATAGTGCGACGCGCAAAATAGCGCGAGTGATAAACTGTACAAAACAGTGCGACGCGCAAAATAGCGCGAGCGTGAACTGCAAAAAACAGTGTGACCCGCAAAATAGCGCGAGTGATAAGCTATAAAAAATGGTGCGACGCGCAAAATAGCGCGCGTGTGAACTACACAAAACAGTGCGACGCGCAAAATAGCGCGAGTGATAAACTGCACAAAACAGTGTGACGCGCAAAATAGTGCCAGTGATAAACTGCACAGAACAGTGCGACGCGCAAAATAGCGTGAGTGATAACTGTAAAAATTAGTGTCACACGCAAAATAGCGCGAGTGATAAACTGCACAAAACAGTGTGACCCGCAAAATAGCGCGAGTGATAAATTGTAAAAAACAGTGCGACGCGCAAAATAGCGCGAGTGATAAACTGCACAAAACAGAGCGACGCGCAAAATAGCGCCAGTGATAAACTGCACAAAACAGTGCGACGCACAAAATAGCGCGAGTGATAAACTGCACAAAACCGTGCGACCCGCAAAATAGCGCGAGTGATAAATTGTAAAAAACAGTGCGACACGCAAAATAGCGCGAGTGATAAACTGCACAAAACAGTGCGACGCGCAAAATAGCGCGAGTGTGAACTGCAAAAAATAGTGTGACGCGCAAAATAGCGCGAGTGATAAGCTGTAAAAAACAGTGCGACGCGCAAAATAGCACGCGTCTGAACTGCACGAAACAGTGCGACGCGCAAAATTGCGTGAGTGATAAACTGCACAAAACAGTGCGACGCGCAAAATAGCGCGACTGATAAACTGCACAAAACAGTGCGACGCGCAAAATAGCGCTACTGATAAACTGCACAAAACAGTGCGACGCACAAAATAGCGCTACTGATAAACTGCACAAAACAGTGCGACGTGCAAAATAGCGTGCGTGATAAACTGTAAAAAGAGTGCGACGCGCAAAATAGCGCCCGTGATAAACTGCACAAAACAGTGCGACGCGCAAAATCGCGCGAGTGGTAAACTGTAAAAAACAGTGCGATGCGCCAAATATCGCGAGTGATAAACTGCACAAAACAGTGCGACGCGCAAAATATCGCGCGTGATAAACTGTAAAAAAGAGTGCGACGCGCAAAATAGCGCGAGTGATAAACTGCACAAAACAGTGCGACGCGCAAAATAGCGCGAGTGATAAACTGTACAAAACAGTGCGACGCGCAAAATACCGCGAGTGATAAACTTTAAAAAACAGTGCGACGCGCAAAATAGCGCGAGTGATAAACTGTACAAAACAGTGCGACGCGCAAAATAGGGCGAGCGTGAACTGCAAAAAACAGTGTGACGCGCAAAATAGCGCGAGTGATAAGCTATAAAAAACGGTGCGACGCGCAAAATAGCGCGCATGTGAACTGCACAAAACAGTGCGACGCGCAAAATAGCGCGAGTGATAAACTGCAGAAAACAGTGTGACGCGCAAAATAGTGTCAGTGATAAACTGCACAAAACAGTGCGACGCGCAAAATAGCGCGAGTGTGAACTGCAAAAAACAGTGCGACGCGCAAAATAGCGCGAGTGATAAACTGCACAAAACAGTGTGACCCGCAAAATAGCGCGAGTGATAAATTGTAAAAAACAGTGCGACGTGCAAAATAGCGCGAGTGATTAACTGCACAAAACAGAGCGACGCGCAAAATAGCGTTAGTGATAAACTGCACAAAACAGTGCGACTCCCAAAATAGCGCGAGTGATAAACTGCACAAAACAGTGTGACCCGCAAAATAGCGCGAGTGATAAATTGTGAAAAACTGTGCGACGCGCAAAATAGCGCGAGTGATAAACTGCACAAAACAGTGTGACGCGCAAAATAGCGCGAGTGTGAACTGCAAAAAATAGTGCGACGCGCAAAATAGCGCGAGCGATAAGCTGTAAAAAACAGTGCGACGCGCAAAATAGCACGCGTCTGAACTGCACAAAGCAGTGCGACGCGCAAAATAGCGCGAGTGATAAACTGCACAAAACAGTGCGACGCGCAAAATAGTGCGACTGTTAAACTGCACAAAACAGTGCGACGCGGAAAATAGCGCTACTGATAAACTGCACAAAACAGTGCGACGCGCAAAATAGCGCGAGTGATAAACTGTAAAAAATAGTGCGACGCGCAAAATAGCACGAGTGATAAACTGCACAAAACTGTGCGACGCGCAAAATAGCGCGAGTGATAAACTGTAAAAAATAGTGCGACGCGCAAAATAGCGCGTGTGATAACTGTAAAAAAAAGTGCGACGCGCAAAATAGCACGAGTGATAAACTGCACAAAACAGTGCGACGCGCAAAATAGCGCGAGTGATAAGCTGTAAAAAACAGTGCGACGCGCAAAATAGCACGAGTGATAAACCGCACAAAACAGTGCCACGCGCAAAATAGCGCGAGTGATAAACTGCACAAAACAGTGTGAACCGCAAAATAGCGCGAGTGATAAATTGTAAAAAATAGTGCGACGCGCAAAATAGCGCGAGTGATAAACTGTAAAAAACAGTGCGACGCGCAAAATAGCGCGAGTGATAAACTGCACAAAACAGTGCGACGCGCAAAATAGCGCGAGTGTGAACTGCAAAAAACAGTGCGACGCGCAAAATAGCGCGAGTGATAAACTGCACAAAACAGAGCGACGCGCAAAATAGCGCCAGTGATAAACTGCACAAAACAGTGCGACGCGCAAAATAGCGCGAGTGATAAACTGCACAAAACAAAGCGACGCGCAAAATAGCGCCAGTGATAAACTGCACAAAACAGTGCGACGCGCAAAATAGCGCGAGTGATAAACTGCACAAAACAGTGTGACCCGCAAAATAGCGCGAGTGATAAATTGTAAAAAATAGTGCGACGCGCAAAATAGCGCGAGTGATAAACTGTAAAAAACAGTGCGACGCGCAAAATAGCGCGAGTGATAAACTGCACAAAACAAAGCGACGCGCAAAATAGCGCCAGTGATAAACTGCACAAAACAGTGCGACGCGCAAAATAGCGCGAGTGATAAACTGCACAAAACAGTGTGACCCGCAAAATAGCGCGAGTGATAAATTGTAAAAAATAGTGCGACGCGCAAAATAGCGCGAGTGAGAAACTGTAAAAAACAGTGCGACGCGCAAAATAGCGCGAGTGATAAACTGCACAAAACAGTGGGACGCGCAAAATAGCGCGAGTGTGAACTGCAAAAAACAGTGCGACGCGCAAAATAGCGCGAGTGATAAACTGCACAAAACAGAGCGACGCGCAAAATAGCGCCAGTGATAAACTGCACAAAACAGTGCGACGCGCAAAATAGCGCGAGTGATAAACTGCACAAAACAGTGTGACCCGCAAAATAGCGCGAGTGATAAATTGTAAAAAACAGTGCGACGCGCAAAATAGCGTGAGTGATAAACTGTAAAAAATAGTGCGATGCGCAAAATAGCGCGAGTGATAAACTGCACAAAACAGTGCGACTCGCAAAATAGCGCGAGTGATAAATTGTAAAAAACAGTGCGACGCGCAAAATAGCGCGAGTGATAAACTGCACAAAACAGAGCGACGCGCAAAATAGAGCTAGTGATAAACTGCACAAAACAGTGCGACTCGCAAAATTGCGCGAGTGATAAACTGTAAAAAATAGTGCGATGCGCAAAATAGCGCGAGTGATAAACTGCACAAAGCAGTGCGACTCGCAAAATAGCGCGAGTGATAAATTGTAAAAAACAGTGCGACGCGCAAAATAGCGCGAGTGATAAACTGCACAAAACAGAGCGACGCGCAAAATAGAGCTAGTGATAAACTGCACAAAACAGTGCGACGCCCAAAATAGCGCGAGTGATAAACTGCACAAAACAGTGTGACCCGCAAAATAGCGCGAGTGATAAATTGTAAAAAACAGTGCGACGCGCAAAATAGCGCGAGTGATAAACTGCACAAAACAGTGCGACGCGCAAAATAGCGCGACTGATAAACTGCACAAAACAGTGCGACGCGCAAAATAGCGCTACTGATAAACTGCACAAAACAGTGCGACGCGCAAAATAGCGCGAGTGATAAACTGTAAAAAATAGTGCGACGCGCAAAATAGCACGGGTGATAAACTGCACAAAACTGTGCGACGCGCAAAATAGCGCGAGTGATAAACTGTAACAAATAGTGCGACGCGCAAAATAGCGCGAGTGATAAACTGCACAAAACAGTGCGACCCGCAAAATAGCGCGAGTGATAAATTGTAAAAAACAGTGCGACGCGCAAAATAGCGCGTGTGATAAACTGTAAAAAAAAGTGCGACGCGCAAAATAGCACGAGTGATAAACTGCACGAAACAGTGCGACGCGCAAAATAGCGCGAGTGATAAGCTGTAAAAAACAGTGCGACGCGCAAAATAGCACGACTGATAAACCGCACAAAACAGTGCCACGCGCAAAATAGCGCGAGTGATAAACTGCACAAAACAGTGTGACCCGCAAAATAGCGCGAGTGATAAATTGTAAAAAATAGTGCGACGCGCAAAATAGCGCGAGTGATAAACTGTAAAAAACAGTGCGACGCGCAAAATAGCGCGAGTGATAAACTGCACAAAACAGTGCAACGCGCAAAATAGCGCGAGTGTGAACTGCAAAAAACAGTGCGACGCGCAAAATAGCGCGAGTGATAAACTGCACAAAACAGAGCGACGCGCAAAATAGCGCCAGTGATAAACTGCACAAAACAGTGCGACGCGCAAAATAGCGCGAGTGATAAACTGCACAAAACAGTGTGACCCGCAAAATAGCGCGAGTGATAAATTGTAAAAAATAGTGCGACGCGCAAAATAGCGCGAGTGATAAATTGTAAAAAACAGTGCGACGCGCAAAATAGCGCGAGTGATAAACTGCACAAAACAGTGCGACGCGCAAAATAGCGCGACTGATAAACTGCACAAAACAGTGCGACGCGCAAAATAGCGCTACTGATAAACTGCACAAAACAGTGCGACGCGCAAAATAGCGCGAGTGATAAACTGTAAAAAATAGTGCGACGCGCAAAATAGCACGAGTGATAAACTGCACAAAACTGTGCGACGCGCAAAATAGCGCGAGTGATAAACTGTAAAAAATAGTGCGACGCGCAAAATAGCGCGAGTGATAAACTGCACAAAACAGTGCGACCCGCAAAATAGCGCAAGTGATAAATTGTAAAAAACAGCGCGACGCGCAAAATAGCACGAGTGATAAACTGCACAAAACAGTGCGACGCGCAAAATAGCGCGAGTGATAAGCTGTAAAAAACAGTGCGACGCGCAAAATAGCACGAGTGATAAACCGCACAAAACAGTGCCACGCGCAAAATAGCGCGAGTGATAAACTGCACAAAACAGTGTGACCCGCAAAATAGCGCGAGTGATAAATTGTAAAAAATAGTGCGACGCGCAAAATAGCGCGAGTGATAAACTGTAAAAAACAGTGCGACGCGCAAAATAGCGCGAGTGATAAACTGCACAAAACAGTGCGACGCGCAAAATAGCGCGAGTGTGAACTGCAAAAAACAGTGCGACGCGCAAAATAGCGCGAGTGATAAACTGCACAAAACAGAGCGACGTGCAAAATAGCGCCAGTGATAAACTGCACAAAACAGTGCGACGCGCAAAATAGCGCGAGTGATAAACTGCACAAAACAGTGTGACCCGCAAAATAGCGCGAGTGATAAATTGTATAAAATAGTGCGACGCGCAAAATAGCGTGAGTGATAAACTGTAAAAAACAGTGCGACGCGCGAAATAGCGCGAGTGATAAACTGCACAAAACAGTGCGACGCGCAAAATAGCGCGAGTGTGAACTGCAAAAAACAGTGCGACGCGCAAAATAGCGCGAGTGATAAACTGCACAAAACAGAGCGACGCGGAAAATAGTGCCAGTGATAAACTGCACAAAATAGTGCGACGCGCAAAATAGCGCGAGTGATAAACTGCACAAAACAGTGGGACCCGCAAAATAGCGCGAGTGATAAATTGTAAAAAACAGTGCGACGCGCAAAATAGCGCGAGTGATAAACTGTAAAAAATAGTGCGATGCGCAAAATAGCGCGAGTGATAAACTGCACAAAACATTGCGACTCGCAAAATAGCGCGAGTGATAAATTGTAAAAAACAGTGCGACGCGCAAAATAGCGCGAGTGATAAACTGTAAAAAAAAGTGCGACGCGCAAAATAGCACGAGTGATAAACTGCACAAAACAGTGCAACGCGCAAAATAGCGCGAGTGATAAGCTGTAAAAAACAGTGCGACGCGCAAAATAGCGCGTATGAACTGGACAAAACAGTGCGACGCGCAAAATAGCACGAGTGATAAACTGCACAAAACAGTGCCACGCGCAAAATAGCGCGAGTGATAAACTGCACAAAACAAAGCGACGCGCAGAATAGCGCCAGTGATAAACTGCACAAAACAGTGCGACGCGCAAAATAGCGCGAGTGATAAACTGCACAAAACAGTGTGACCCGCAAAATAGCGCGAGTGATAAATTGTAAAAAATAGTGCGACGCGCAAAATAGCGCGAGTGATAAACTGTAAAAAACAGTGGGACGCGCAAAATAGCGCGAGTGATAAACTGCACAAAACAGTGGGACGCGCAAAATAGCGCGAGTGTGAACTGCAAAAAACAGTGCGACGCGCAAAATAGCACGAGTGATAAACTGCACGAAACAGTGCGACGCGCAAAATAGCGCGAGTGATATGCTGTAAAAAACAGTGCGACGCGCAAAATAGCACGAGTGATAAACCGCACAAAACAGTGCCACGCGCAAAATAGCGCGAGTGATAAACTGCACAAAACAGTGTGACCCGCAAAATAGCGCGAGTGATAAATTGTAAAAAATAGTGCGACGCGCAAAATAGCGCGAGTGATAAACTGTAAAAAACAGTGCGACGCGCAAAATAACGCGAGTGATAAACTGCACAAAACAGTGCGACGCGCAAAATAGCGCGAGTGTGAACTGCAAAAAACAGTGCGACGCGCAAAATAGCGCGAGTGATAAACTGCACAAAACAGAGCGACGCGCAAAATAGCGCCAGTGATAAACTGCACAAAACAGTGCGACCCGCAAAATAGCGCGAGTGATAAACTGTAAAAAATAGTGCGACGCGCAAAATAGCACGGGTGATAAACTGCACAAAACTGTGCGACGCGCAAAATAGCGCGAGTGATAAACTGTAACAAATAGTGCGACGCGCAAAATAGCGCGAGTGATAAACTGCACAAAACAGTGCGACCCGCAAAATAGCGCGAGTGATAAATTGTAAAAAACAGTGCGACGCGCAAAATAGCGCGTGTGATAAACTGTAAAAAAAAGTGCGACGCGCAAAATAGCACGAGTGATAAACTGCACGAAACAGTGCGACGCGCAAAATAGCGCGAGTGATAAGCTGTAAAAAACAGTGCGACGCGCAAAATAGCACGAGTGATAAACCGCACAAAACAGTGCCACGCGCAAAATAGCGCGAGTGATAAACTGCACAAAACAGTGTGACCCGCAAAATAGCGCGAGTGATAAATTGTAAAAAATAGTGCGACGCGCAAAATAGCGCGAGTGATAAACTGTAAAAAACAGTGCGACGCGCAAAATAGCGCGAGTGATAAACTGCACAAAACAGTGCCACGCGCAAAATAGCGCGAGTGTGAACTGCAAAAAACAGTGCGACGCGCAAAATAGCGCGAGTGATAAACTGCACAAAACAGAGCGACGCGCAAAATAGCGCCAGTGATAAACTGCACAAAACAGTGCGACGCGCAAAATAGCGCGAGTGATAAACTGCACAAAACAGTGTGACCCGCAAAATAGCGCGAGTGATAAATTGTAAAAAATAGTGCGACGCGCAAAATAGCGCGAGTGATAAACTGTAAAAAACAGTGCGAGGCGCAAAATAGCGCGAGTGATAAACTGCACAAAACAGTGCGACGCGCAAAATAGCGCGAGTGTGAACTGCAAAAAACAGTGCGACGCGCAAAATAGCGCGAGTGATAAACTGCACAAAACAGAGCGACGCGCAAAATAGCGCCAGTGATAAACTGCACAAAACAGTGAGACGCGCAAAATAGCGCGAGTGATAAACTGCACAAAACAGTGGGACCCGCAATATAGCGCGAGTGACAAATTGTAAAAAACAGTGCGACGCGCAAAATAGCGCGAGTGATAAACTGTAAAAAATAGTGCGATGCGCAAAATAGCGCGAGTGATAAACTGCACAAAACAGTGCGACTCGCAAAATAGCGCGAGTGATAAATTGTAAAAAACAGTGCGACGCGCAAAATAGCGTGAGTGATAAACTGCACAAAACAGAGCGACGCGCAAAATAGCGCTAGTGATAAACTACACAAAACAGTGCGACGCCCAAAATAGCGCGAGTGATAAACTGCACAAAACAGTGTGACCCGCAAAATAGCGCGAGTGATAAAATGTAAAAAACAGTGCGACGCGCAAAATAGCGCGAGTGATAAACTGCACAAAACAGTGCGACGCGCAAAATAGCGCGACTGATAAACTGCACAAAACAGTGCGACGCGCAAAATAGCGCTACTGATAAACTGCACAAAACAGTGCGACGCGCAAAATAGCGCGAGTGATAAACTGTAAAAAATAGTGCGACGCGCAAAATAGCACGAGTGATAAACTGCACAAAACTGTGCGACGCGCAAAATAGCGCGAGTGATAAACTGTAAAAAATAGTGCGACGCGCAAAATAGCGCGAGTGATAAACTGCACAAAACAGTGCGACCCGCAAAATAGCGCGAGTGATAAATTGTAAAAAACAGCGCGACGCGCAAAATAGCACGAGTGATAAACTGCACAAAACAGTGCGACGCGCAAAATAGCGCGAGTGATAAGCTGTAAAAAACAGTGCGACGCGCAAAATAGCACGAGTGATAAACCGCACAAAACAGTGCCACGCGCAAAATAGCGCGAGTGATAAACTGCACAAAACAGTGTGACCCGCAAAATAGCGCGAGTGATAAATTGTAAAAAATAGTGCGACGCGCAAAATAGCGCGAGTGATAAACTGTAAAAAACAGTGCGACGCGCAAAATAGCGTGAGTGATAAACTGCACAAAACAGTGCGACGCGCAAAATAGCGCGAGTGTGAACTGCAAAAAACAGTGCGACGCGCAAAATAGCGCGAGTGATAAACTGCACAAAACAGAGCGACGCGCAAAATAGCGCCAGTGATAAACTGCACAAAACAGTGCGACGCGCAAAATAGCGCGAGTGATAAACTGCACAAAACAGTGTGACCCGCAAAATAGCGCGAGTGATAAATTGTATAAAATAGTGCGACGCGCAAAATAGCGTGAGTGATAAACTGTAAAAAACAGTGCGACGCGCGAAATAGCGCGAGTGATAAACTGCACAAAACAGTGCGACGCGCAAAATAGCGCGAGTGTGAACTGCAAAAAACAGTGCGACGCGCAAAATAGCGCGAGTGATAAACTGCACAAAACAGAGCGACGCGGAAAATAGCGCCAGTGATAAACTGCACAAAATAGTGCGACGCGCAAAATAGCGCGAGTGATAAACTGCACAAAACAGTGGGACCCGCAAAATAGCGCGAGTGATAAATTGTAAAAAACAGTGCGACGCGCAAAATAGCGCGAGTGATAAACTGTAAAAAATAGTGCGATGCGCAAAATAGCGCGAGTGATAAACTGCACAAAACAGTGCGACTCGCAAAATAGCGCGAGTGATAAATTGTAAAAAACAGTGCGACGCGCAAAATAGCGCGAGTGATAAACTGTAAAAAAAAGTGCGACGCGCAAAATAGCACGAGTGATAAACTGCACAAAACAGTGCAACGCGCAAAATAGCGCGAGTGATAAGCTGTAAAAAACAGTGCGACGCGCAAAATAGCGCGTATGAACTGGACAAAACAGTGCGACGCGCAAAATAGCACGAGTGATAAACTGCACAAAACAGTGCCACGCGCAAAATAGCGCGAGTGATAAACTGCACAAAACAAAGCGACGCGCAGAATAGCGCCAGTGATAAACTGCACAAAACAGTGCGACGCGCAAAATAGCGCGAGTGATAAACTGCACAAAACAGTGTGACCCGCAAAATAGCGCGAGTGATAAATTGTAAAAAATAGTGCGACGCGCAAAATAGCGCGAGTGATAAACTGTAAAAAACAGTGGGACGCGCAAAATAGCGCGAGTGATAAACTGCACAAAACAGTGGGACGCGCAAAATAGCGCGATTGTGAACTGCAAAAAACAGTGCGACGCGCAAAATAGCACGAGTGATAAACTGCACGAAACAGTGCGACGCGCAAAATAGCGCGAGTGATATGCTGTAAAAAACAGTGCGACGCGCAAAATAGCACGAGTGATAAACCGCACAAAACAGTGCCACGCGCAAAATAGCGCGAGTGATAAACTGCACAAAACAGTGTGACCCGCAAAATAGCGCGAGTGATAAATTGTAAAAAATAGTGCGACGCGCAAAATAGCGCGAGTGATAAACTGTAAAAAACAGTGCGACGCGCAAAATAACGCGAGTGATAAACTGCACAAAACAGTGCGACGCGCAAAATAGCGCGAGTGTGAACTGCAAAAAACTGTGCGACGCGCAAAATAGCGCGAGTGATAAACTGCACAAAACAGAGCGACGCGCAAAATAGCGCCAGTGATAAACTGCACAAAACAGTGCGACGCGCAAAATAGCGCGAGTGATAAACTGCACAAAACAGTGTGACCCGCAAAATAGCGCGAGTGATAAATTGTAAAAAATAGTGCGACGCGCAAAATAGCGCGAGTGATAAACTGTAAAAAACAGTGCGACGCGCAAAATAGCGCGAGTGATAAACTGCACAAAACAGTGCGACGCGCAAAATAGCGCGAGTGTGAACTGCAAAAAACAGTGCGACGCGCAAAATAGCGCGAGTGATAAACTGCACAAAACAGAGCGACGCGCAAAATAGCACCAGTGATAAACTGCACAAAACAGTGCGACGCGCAAAATAGCGCGAGTGATAAACTGCACAAAACAGTGGGACCCGCAATATAGCGCGAGTGACAAATTGTAAAAAACAGTGCGACGCGCAAAATAGCGCGAGTGATAAACTGTAAAAAATAGTGCGATGCGCAAAATAGCGCGAGTGATAAACTGCACAAAACAGTGCGACTCGCAAAATAGCGCGAGTGATAAATTGTAAAAAACAGTGCGACGCGCAAAATAGCGCGAGTGATAAACTGCACAAAACAGAGCGACGCGCAAAATAGCGCTAGTGATAAACTGCACAAAACAGTGCGACGCCCAAAATAGCGCGAGTGATAAACTGCACAAAATAGTGTGACCCGCAAAATAGCGCGAGTGATAAATTGTAAAAAACAGTGCGACGCGCAAAATAGCGCGAGTGATAAACTGCACAAAACAGTGCGACGCGCAAAATAGCGCGACTGATAAACTGCACAAAACAGTGCGACGCGCAAAATAGCGCTACTGATAAACTGCACAAAACAGTGCGACGCGCAAAATAGCGCGAGTGATAAACTGTAAAAAATAGTGCGACGCGCAAAATAGCACGAGTGATAAACTGCACAAAACTGTGCGACGCGCAAAATAGCGCGAGTGATAAACTGTAAAAAATAGTGCGACGCGCAAAATAGCGCGAGTGATAAACTGCACAAAACAGTGCGACCCGCAAAATAGCGCGAGTGATAAATTGTAAAAAACAGTGCGACGCGCAAAATAGCGCGTGTGATAAACTGTAAAAAAAAGTGCGACGCGCAAAATAGCACGAGTGATAAACTGCACAAAACAGTGCGACGCGCAAAATAGCGCGAGTGATAAGCTGTAAAAAACAGTGCGACGCGCAAAATAGCACGAGTGATAAACCGCACAAAACAGTGCCACGCGCAAAATAGCGCGAGTGATAAACTGCACAAAACAGTGTGACCCGCAAAATAGCGCGAGTGATAAATTGTAAAAAATAGTGCGACGCGCAAAATAGCGCGAGTGATAAACTGTAAAAAACAGTGCGACGCGCAAAATAGCGCGAGTGATAAACTGCACAAAACAGTGCGACGCGCAAAATAGCGCGAGTGTGAACTGCAAAAAACAGTGCGACGCGCAAAATAGCGCGAGTGATAAACTGCACAAAACAGAGCGACGCGCAAAATAGCGCCAGTGATAAACTGCACAAAACAGTGCGACGCGCAAAATAGCGCGAGTGATAAACTGCACAAAACAGTGTGACCCGCAAAATAGCGCGAGTGATAAATTGTATAAAATAGTGCGACGCGCAAAATAGCGTGAGTGATAAACTGTAAAAAACAGTGCGACGCGCGAAATAGCGCGAGTGATAAACTGCAGAAAACAGTGCGACGCGCAAAATAGCGCGAGTGTGAACTGCAAAAAACAGTGCGACGCGCAAAATAGCGCGAGTGATAAACTGCACAAAACAGAGCGACGCGGAAAATAGCGCCAGTGATAAACTGCACAAAACAGTGCGACGCGCAAAATAGCGCGAGTGATAAACTGCACAAAACAGTGGGACCCGCAAAATAGCGCGAGTGATAAATTGTAAAAAACAGTGCGACGCGCAAAATAGCGCGAGTGATAAACTGCACAAAACAGAGCGACGCGCAAAATAGCGCTAGTGATAAACTGCACAAAACAGTGCGACGCCCAAAATAGCGCGAGTGATAAACTGCACAAAACAGTGTGACCCGCAAAATAGCGCGAGTGATAAATTGTAAAAAACAGTACGATGCGCAAAATAGCGCGAGTGATAAACTGCACAAAACAGTGCGACGCGCAAAATAGCGCGAGTGTGAACTGCAAAAAATAGTGCGACGCGCAAAATAGCGCGAGTGATAAGCTGTGAAAAACAGTGCGACGCGGAAAATAGCACGCGTCTGAACTGCACAAAACAGTGCGACGCGCAAAATAGCGCGAGTGATAAACTGCACAAAACAGTGCGACGCGCAAAATAGCGCGACTGATGAACTGCACAAAACAATGCGACGCGCAAAATAGCGCTACTGATAAACTGCACAAAACTGTGCGACGCGCAAAATAGCGGGAGTGATAAACTGTAAAAAATAGTGCGACGCGCAAAACAGCGCGAGTGATAAACTGCACAAAACAGTGCGACCCGCAAAATAGCGCGAGTGATAAATTGTAAAAAACAGTGCGACGCGCAAAATAGCGCGAGTGATAAACTGTAAAAAAAAGTGCGACGCGCAAAATAGCACGAGTGATAAACTGCACAAAACAGTGCAACGCGCAAAATAGCGCGAGTGATAAGCTGTAAAAAACAGTGCGACGCGCAAAATAGCGCGTATGATCTGGACAAAACAGTGCGACGCGCAAAATAGCACGAGTGATAAACTGCACAAAACAGTGCCACGCGCAAAATAGCGCGAGTGATAAACTGCACAAAACAAAGCGACGCGCAAAATAGCGCCAGTGATAAACTGCACAAAACAGTGCGACGCGCAAAATAGCGCGAATGATAAACTGCACAAAACAGTGTGACCCGCAAAATAGCGCGAGTGATAAATTGTAAAAAATAGTGCGACGCGCAAAATAGCGCGAGTGATAAACTGTAAAAAACAGTGCGACGCGCAAAATAGCGCGAGTGATAAACTGCACAAAACAGTGGGACGCGCAAAATAGCGCGAGTGTGAACTGCAAAAAACAGTGCGACGCGCAAAATAGCGCGAGTGATAAACTGCACAAAACAGAGCGACGCGCAAAATAGCGCCAGTGATAAACTGCACAAAACAGTGCGACGCGCAAAATAGCGCGAGTGATAAACTGCACAAAACAGCGGGACCCGCAAAATAGCTCGAGTGATAAATTGTAAAAAACAGTGCGACGCGCAAAGTAGCGCGAGTGATAAACTGTAAAAAATTGTGCGACGCACAAAATAGCGCGAGTGATAAACTGCAAAAAACAGTGCGACGCGCAAAATAGCGCGAGTGATAAGCTGTAAAAAACAGTGCGACGCGCAAAATAGCGCGCGTATGAACTGGACAAAACAGTGCGACACGCAAAATAGCGCCCGTGTGAATTGCACAAAACAGTGCGACACGCAAAATAGCACGAGTGATAAACTTGACAAAACAGTGCAACGCGCAAAATAGCGCGAGTGATAAACTGCACAAAACAAAGCGACGCGCAAAATAGCGCCAGTGATAAACTGCACAAAACAGTGCGACGCGCAAAATAGCGCGAGTGATAAACTGCACAAAACAGTGGGACCCGCAAAATAGCGCGAGTGATAAACTGCACAAAACAGTGCGACGCGCAAAATAGCACGAGTGGGAACTGCACAAAACAGTGCGACGCGCAAAATAGTGCGAGTGTGAATTGCAGAAAACGGTGCGACGCGCAAAATAGCGCCACTGTCAACCGCACAAAACAGTGCGACTCGCAAAGTAGTGCGACTGTCAACTGCACAAAACAGGGCGACGCGCAAAATAGCGCGAGTGTCAACTGCACAAAATAGCGCGACGCGCAAAATAGCTCGAGTCTGAACTGCACAAAACACTGCGACGCGCAAAATAGCGCGAGTGATAAACTGCACAAAACAGTGCGACGCGCAAAATAGCGCGATTGTGAACTGCACAAAACAGTGCGACGCGCAAAATAGCGCGAGTGACAAACTGCACAAAACAGTGCGACGCGCAAAATAGAGCGGCTGTCAACCGCACAAAACAGTGCGACGCGCAAAATAGCGTGACTGTCAACTGCACAAAAGGGTGCGACGCGCAAAACAGCACGAGTGTGAACTACACAAAACAGTGCGACGCGCAAAATAGCGCGAGTGACAAACGGCACAAAACAGTGCGACGCGCAAAATAGCGCGAGTGTGAACCGCACAAAACAGTGCGACGCGCAAAATAGCGCGAGTGATAAACTACAGAAAACAGTGCGACGCGCAAAATGGCGCGAGTGTCAACTGCACAAAAACAGTGCGATGAACAAAATCGCGCGAGTGATAAACTGCACAAAACAGTGCGACGCGCAAAATAGCACGAGTGGGAACTGCACAAAACAGTGCGACGCGCAAAATAGCACGAGTGGGAACTGCACAAAACACTGCGACGCGCAAAATAGTGCGAGTGTGAACTGCACAAAACAGTGCGACGCGCAAAATAGCGGGACTGTCAACCGCACAAAACAGTGCGACGCGCAAAATAGCGCGACTGTCAACCGCACAAAACAGTGCGACGCGCAAAATACCGCGACTGTCAACTGCACAAAACAGTGCGACGCGCAAAATAGCGCGAGTGTCAACTACACAAAACAGTGCGACGCGCAAAATAGCGCGAGTGTCAGTTGCACAAACAGTGCGACGCGCAAAATAGGTCGAGTGTGAACTGCACACAACACTGCGACGCGCAAAATAGCGCGAGTGATAAACTGCACAAAACAGTGCGACGTGCAAAATAGCGCGAGGGATAAACTGCACAAAACAGTGGGACCCGCAAAATAGCGCGAGTGATAAATTGTAAAAAACAGTGCGACGCGCAAAGTAGCGCGAGTGATAAACTGTAAAAAATTGTGCGATGCGCAAAATAGCGCGAGTGATAAACTGCAAAAAACAGTGCGACGCGCAAAATAGCGCGAGTGATAAGCTGTAAAAAACAGTGCGACGCGCAAAATAGCGCGCGTATGAACTGGACAAAACAGTGCGACACGCAAAATAGCGCCCGTGTGAACTGCACAAAACAGTGCGACACGCAAAATAGCACGAGTGGTAAACTTGACAAAACAGTGCAACGCGCAAAATAGCGCGAGTGATAAACTGCACAAAACAAAGCGACGCGCAAAATAGCGCCAGTGATAAACTGCACAAAACAGTGCGACGCGCAAAATAGCGCGAGTGATAAACTGCAAAAAACAGTGCGACGCGCAAAATAGCGCGAGTGATAAGCTGTAAAAAACAGTGCGACGCGCAAAATAGCGCGCGTATGAACTGGACAAAACAGTGCGACACGCAAAATAGCGCCCGTGTGAACTGCACAAAACAGTGCGACACGCAAAATAGCACGAGTGATAAACTTGACAAAACAGTGCAACGCGCAAAATAGCGCGAGTGATAAACTGCACAAAACAAAGCGACGCGCAAAATAGCGCCAGTGATAAACTGCACAAAACAGTGCGACGCGCAAAATAGCGCGAGTGATAAACTGCACAAAACAGTGGGACCCGCAAAATAGCGCGAGTGATAAATTGTAAAAAACAGTGCGACGCGCAAAATAGCGCGAGTGATAAACTGTAAAAAATAGTGCGATGCGCAAAATAGCGCGAGTGATAAACTGCACAAAACAGTGCGACTCGCAAAATAGCGCGAGTGATAAATTGTAAAAAACAGTGCGACGCGCAAAATAGCGCGAGTGATAAACTGCACAAAACAGAGCGACGCGCAAAATAGCGCTAGTGATAAACTGCACAAAACAGTGCGACGCCCAAAATAGCGCGAGTGATAAACTGCACAAAACAGTGTGACCCGCAAAATAGCGCGAGTGATAAATTGTAAAAAACAGTACGATGCGCAAAATAGCGCGAGTGATAAACTGCACAAAACAGTGCGACGCGCAAAATAGCGCGAGTGTGAACTGCAAAAAATAGTGCGACGCGCAAAATAGCGCGAGTGATAAGCTGTGAAAAACAGTGCGACGCGGAAAATAGCACGCGTCTGAACTGCACAAAACAGTGCGACGCGCAAAATAGCGCGAGTGATAAACTGCACAAAACAGTGCGACGCGCAAAATAGCGCGACTGATAAACTGCACAAAACAATGCGACGCGCAAAATAGCGCTACTGATAAACTGCACAAAACTGTGCGACGCGCAAAATAGCGGGAGTGATAAACTGTAAAAAATAGTGCGACGCGCAAAACAGCGCGAGTGATAAACTGCACAAAACAGTGCGACCCGCAAAATAGCGCGAGTGATAAATTGTAAAAAACAGTGCGACGCGCAAAATAGCGCGAGTGATAAACTGTAAAAAAAAGTGCGACGCGCAAAATAGCACGAGTGATAAACTGCACAAAACAGTGCAACGCGCAAAATAGCGCGAGTGATAAGCTGTAAAAAACAGTGCGACGCGCAAAATAGCGCGTATGATCTGGACAAAACAGTGCGACGCGCAAAATAGCACGAGTGATAAACTGCACAAAACAGTGCCACGCGCAAAATAGCGCGAGTGATAAACTGCACAAAACAAAGCGACGCGCAAAATAGCGCCAGTGATAAACTGCACAAAACAGTGCGACGCGCAAAATAGCGCGAGTGATAAACTGCACAAAACAGTGTGACCCGCAAAATAGCGCGAGTGATAAATTGTAAAAAATAGTGCGACGCGCAAAATAGCGCGAGTGATAAACTGTAAAAAACAGTGCGACGCGCAAAATAGCGCGAGTGATAAACTGCACAAAACAGTGGGACGCGCAAAATAACGCGAGTGTGAACTGCAAAAAACAGTGCGACGCGCAAAATAGCGCGAGTGATAAACTGCACAAAACAGAGCGACGCGCAAAATAGCGCCAGTGATAAACTGCACAAAACAGTGCGACGCGCAAAATAGCGCGAGTGATAAACTGCACAAAACAGCGGGACCCGCAAAATAGCTCGAGTGATAAATTGTAAAAAACAGTGCGACGCGCAAAGTAGCGCGAGTGATAAACTGTAAAAAATTGTGCGACGCGCAAAATAGCGCGAGTGATAAACTGCAAAAAACAGTGCGACGCGCAAAATAGCGCGAGTGATAAGCTGTAAAAAACAGTGCGACGCGCAAAATAGCGCGCGTATGAACTGGACAAAACAGTGCGACACGCAAAATAGCGCCCGTGTGAACTGCACAAAACAGTGCGACACGCAAAATAGCACGAGTGATAAACTTGACAAAACAGTGCAACGCGCAAAATAGCGCGAGTGATAAACTGCACAAAACAAAGCGACGCGCAAAATAGCGCCAGTGATAAACTGCACAAAACAGTGCGACGCGCAAAATAGCGCGAGTGATAAACTGCACAAAACAGTGGGACCCGCAAAATAGCGCGAGTGATAAACTGCACAAAACAGTGCGACGCGCAAAATAGCACGAGTGGGAACTGCACAAAACAGTGCGACGCGCAAAATAGTGCGAGTGTGAATTGCAGAAAACAGTGCGACGCACAAAATAGCGCCACTGTCAACCGCACAAAACAGTGCGACTCGCAAAGTAGTGCGACTGTCAACTGCACAAAACAGGGCGACGCGCAAAATAGCGCGAGTGTCAACTGCACAAAATAGCGCGACGCGCAAAATAGCTCGAGTCTGAACTGCACAAAACACTGCGACGCGCAAAATAGCGCGAGTGATAAACTGCACAAAACAGTGCGACGCGCAAAATAGCGCGATTGTGAACTGCACAAAACAGTGCGACGCGCAAAATAGCGCGAGTGATAAACTGCACAAAACAATGCGACGCGCAAAATAGAGCGGCTGTCAACCGCACAAAACAGTGCGACGCGCAAAATAGCGTGACTGTCAACTGCACAAAAGGGTGCGACGCGCAAAATAGCACGAGTGTGAACTACACAAAACAGTGCGACGGGCAAAATAGCGCGAGTGACAAACGGCACAAAACAGTGCGACGCGCAAAATAGCGCGAGTGTGAACCGCACAAAACAGTGCGACGCGCAAAATAGCGCGAGTGATAAACTACAGAAAACAGTGCGACGCGCAAAATGGCGCGAGTGTCAACTGCACAAAAACAGTGCGATGAACAAAATCGCGCGAGTGATAAACTGCACAAAACAGTGCGACGCGCAAAATAGCACGAGTGGGAACTGCACAAAACAGTGCGACGCGCAAAATAGCACGAGTGGGAACTGCACAAAACACTGCGACGCGCAAAATAGTGCGAGTGTGAACTGCACAAAACAGTGCGACGCGCAAAATAGCGGGACTGTCAACCGCACAAAACAGTGCGACGCGCAAAATAGCGCGACTGTCAACCGCACAAAACAGTGCGACGCGCAAAATACCGCGACTGTCAACTGCACAAAACAGTGCGACGCGCAAAATAGCGCGAGTGTCAACTACACAAAACAGTGCGACGCGCAAAATAGCGCGAGTGTCAGTTGCACAAACAGTGCGACGCGCAAAATAGGTCGAGTGTGAACTGCACACAACACTGCGACGCGCAAAATAGCGCGAGTGATAAACTGCACAAAACAGTGCGACGTGCAAAATAGCGCGAGTGATAAACTGCACAAAACAGTGGGACCCGCAAAATAGCGCGAGTGATAAATTGTAAAAAACAGTGCGACGCGCAAAGTAGCGCGAGTGATAAACTGTAAAAAATTGTGCGACGCGCAAAATAGCGCGAGTGATAAACTGCAAAAAACAGTGCGACGCGCAAAATAGCGCGAGTGATAAGCTGTAAAAAACAGTGCGACGCGCAAAATAGCGCGCGTATGAACTGGACAAAACAGTGCGACACGCAAAATAGCGCCCGTGTGAACTGCACAAAACAGTGCGACACGCAAAATAGCACGAGTGATAAACTTGACAAAACAGTGCAACGCGCAAAATAGCGCGAGTGATAAACTGCACAAAACAAAGCGACGCGCAAAATAGCGCCAGTGATAAACTGCACAAAACAGTGCGACGCGCAAAATAGCGCGAGTGATAAACTGCAAAAAACAGTGCGACGCGCAAAATAGCGCGAGTGATAAGCTGTAAAAAACAGTGCGACGCGCAAAATAGCGCGCGTATGAACTGGACAAAACAGTGCGACACGCAAAATAGCGCCCGTGTGAACTGCACAAAACAGTGCGACACGCAAAATAGCACGAGTGATAAACTTGACAAAACAGTGCAACGCGCAAAATAGCGCGAGTGATAAACTGCACAAAACAAAGCGACGCGCAAAATAGCGCCAGTGATAAACTGCACAAAACAGTGCGACGCGCAAAATAGCGCGAGTGATAAACTGCAAAAAACAGTGCGACGCGCAAAATAGCGCGAGTGATAAGCTGTAAAAAACAGTGCGACGCGCAAAATAGCGCGCGTATGAACTGGACAAAACAGTGCGACACGCAAAATAGCGCCCGTGTGAACTGCACAAAACAGTGCGACACGCAAAATAGCACGAGTGATAAACTTGACAAAACAGTGCAACGCGCAAAATAGCGCGAGTGATAAACTGCACAAAACAAAGCGACGCGCAAAATAGCGCCAGTGATAAACTGCACAAAACAGTGCGACGCGCAAAATAGCGCGAGTGATAAACTGCACAAAACAGTGGGACCCGCAAAATAGCGCGAGTGATAAACTGCACAAAACAGTGCGACGCGCAAAATAGCCCGAGTGGGAACTGCACAAAACAGTGCGACGCGCAAAATAGTGCGAGTGTGAACTGCAGAAAACAGTGCGACGCGCAAAATAGCGCCACTGTCAACCGCACAAAACAGTGCGACTCGCAAAGTAGTGCGACTGTCAACTGCAAAAAACAGGGCGACGCGCAAAATAGCGCGAGTGTCAACTGCACAAAATAGCGCGACGCGCAAAATAGCTCGAGTCTGAACTGCACAAAACACTGCGACGCGCAAAATAGCGCGAGTGATAAACTGCACAAAATAGTGCGACGCGCAAAATAGCGCGATTGTGAACTGCACAAAACAGTGCGACGCGCAAAATAGCGCGAGTGATAAACTGCACAAAACAGTGCGACGCGCAAAATAGAGCGGCTGTCAACCGCACAAAACAGTGCGACGCGCAAAATAGCGTGACTGTCAACTGCACAAAAGGGTGCGACGCGCAAAATAGCACGAGTGTGAACTACACAAAACAGTGCGACGCGCAAAATAGCGCGAGTGTGAACCGCACAAAACAGTGCGACGCGCAAAATAGCGCGAGTGATAAACTACAGAAAACAGTGCGACGCGCAAAATTGCGCGAGTGTCAACTGCACAAAAACAGTGCGATGAACAAAATCGCGCGAGTGATAAACTGCACAAAACAGTGCGACGCGCAAAATAGCACGAGTGGGAACTGCACAAAACAGTGCGACGCGCAAAATAGCACGAGTGGGAACTGCACAAAACACAGCGACGCGCAAAATAGTGCGAGTGTGAACTGCACAAAACAGTGCGACGCGCAAAATAGCGGGACTGTCAACCGCACAAAACAGTGCGACGCGCAAAATAGCGCGACTGTCAACCGCACAAAACAGTGCAACGCGCAAAATACCGCGACTGTCAACTGCACAAAACAGTGCGACGCGCAAAATAGCGCGAGTGTCAACTACACAAAACAGTGCGACGCGCAAAATAGCGCGAGTGTCAGTTGCACAAACAGTGCGACGCGCAAAATAGGTCGAGTGTGAACTGCACACAACACTGCGACGCGCAAAATAGCGCGAGTGATAAACTGCACAAAACAGTGCGACGTGCAAAATAGCGCGAGTGATAAACTGCACAAAACAGTGGGACCCGCAAAATAGCGCGAGTGATAAATTGTAAAAAACAGTGCGACGCGCAAAGTAGCGCGAGTGATAAACTGTAAAAAATTGTGCGACGCGCAAAATAGCGCGAGTGATAAACTGCAAAAAACAGTGCGACGCGCAAAATAGCGCGAGTGATAAGCTGTAAAAAACAGTGCGACGCGCAAAATAGCGCGCGTATGAACTGGACAAAACAGTGCGACACGCAAAATAGCGCCCGTGTGAACTGCACAAAACAGTGCGACACGCAAAATAGCACGAGTGATAAACTTGACAAAACAGTGCAACGCGCAAAATAGCGCGAGTGATAAACTGCACAAAACAATGCGACGCGCAAAATAGCGCCAGTGATAAACTGCACAAAACAGTGCGACGCGCAAAATAGCGCGAGTGATAAACTGCACAAAACAGTGGGACCCGCAAAATAGCGCGAGTGATAAACTGCACAAAACAGTGCGACGCGCAAAATAGCACGAGTGGGAACTGCACAAAACAGTGCGACGCGCAAAATA
Source organism: Camellia granthamiana (assembly GCA_036172215.1). Classification (NCBI taxonomy): domain Eukaryota; kingdom Viridiplantae; phylum Streptophyta; class Magnoliopsida; order Ericales; family Theaceae; genus Camellia; species Camellia granthamiana. The sequence continues at coordinate 66,794 of JAXFYN010000699.1, forward strand.
GTGCGAGTGTGAACTGCAGAAAACAGTGTGACGCGCAAAATAGCGCCACTGTCAACCGCACAAAACAGTGCGACTCGCAAAGTAGTGCGACTGTCAACTGCACAAAACAGGGCGACGCGCAAAATAGCGCGAGTGTCAACTGCACAAAATAGCGCGACGCGCAAAATAGCTCGAGTCTGAACTGCACAAAACACTGCGACGCGCAAAATAGCGCGAGTGATAAACTGCACAAAACAGTGCGACGCGCAAAATAGCGCGATTGTGAACTGCACAAAACAGTGCGACGCGCAAAATAGCGCGAGTGATAAACTGCACAAAACAGTGCGACGCGCAAAATAGAGCGGCTGTCAACCGCACAAAACAGTGCGACGCGCAAAATAGCGTGACTGTCAACTGCACAAAAGGGTGCGACGCGCAAAATAGCACGAGTGTGAACTACACAAAACAGTGCGACGCGCAAAATAGCGCGAGTGACAAACGGCACAAAACAGTGCGACGCGCAAAATAGCGCGAGTGATAAACTACAGAAAACAGTGCGACGCGCAAAATGGCGCGAGTGTCAACTGCACAAAAACAGTGCGATGAACAAAATCGCGCGAGTGATAAACTGCACAAAACAGTGCGACGCGCAAAATAGCACGAGTGGGAACTGCACAAAACAGTGCGACGCGCAAAATAGCACGAGTGGGAACTGCACAAAACACTGCGACGCGCAAAATAGTGCGAGTGTGAACTGCACAAAACAGTGCGACGCGCAAAATAGCGGGACTGTCAACCGCACAAAACAGTGCGACGCGCAAAATAGCGCGACTGTCAACCGCACAAAACAGTGCGACGCGCAAAATACCGCGACTGTCAACTGCACAAAACAGTGCGACGCGCAAAATAGCGCGAGTGTCAACTACACAAAACAGTGCGACGCGCAAAATAGCGCGAGTGTCAGTTGCACAAACAGTGCGACGCGCAAAATAGGTCGAGTGTGAACTGCACACAACACTCCGACGCGCAAAATAGCGCGAGTGATAAACTGCACAAAACAGTGCGACGTGCAAAATAGCGCGAGTGATAAACTGCACAAAACAGTGGGACCCGCAAAATAGCGCGAGTGATAAATTGTAAAAAACAGTGCGACGCGCAAAGTAGCGCGAGTGATAAACTGTAAAAAATTGTGCGACGCGCAAAATAGCGCGAGTGATAAACTGCAAAAAACAGTGCGACGCGCAAAATAGCGCGAGTGATAAGCTGTAAAAAACAGTGCGACGCGCAAAATAGCGCGCGTATGAACTGGACAAAACAGTGCGACACGCAAAATAGCGCCCGTGTGAACTGCACAAAACAGTGCGACACGCAAAATAGCACGAGTGATAAACTTGACAAAACAGTGCAACGCGCAAAATAGCGCGAGTGATAAACTGCACAAAACAAAGCGACGCGCAAAATAGCGCCAGTGATAAACTGCACAAAACAGTGCGACGCGCAAAATAGCGCGAGTGATAAACTGCAAAAAACAGTGCGACGCGCAAAATAGCGCGAGTGATAAGCTGTAAAAAACAGTGCGACGCGCAAAATAGCGCGCGTATGAACTGGACAAAACAGTGCGACACGCAAAATAGCGCCCGTGTGAACTGCACAAAACAGTGCGACACGCAAAATAGCACGAGTGATAAACTTGACAAAACAGTGCAACGCGCAAAATAGCGCGAGTGATAAACTGCACAAAACAAAGCGACGCGCAAAATAGCGCCAGTGATAAACTGCACAAAACAGTGCGACGCGCAAAATAGCGCGAGTGATAAACTGCAAAAAACAGTGCGACGCGCAAAATAGCGCGAGTGATAAGCTGTAAAAAACAGTGCGACGCGCAAAATAGCGCGCGTATGAACTGGACAAAACAGTGCGACACGCAAAATAGCGCCCGTGTGAACTGCACAAAACAGTGCGACACGCAAAATAGCACGAGTGATAAACTTGACAAAACAGTGCAACGCGCAAAATAGCGCGAGTGATAAACTGCACAAAACAAAGCGACGCGCAAAATAGCGCCAGTGATAAACTGCACAAAACAGTGCGACGCGCAAAATAGCGCGAGTGATAAACTGCACAAAACAGTGGGACCCGCAAAATAGCGCGAGTGATAAACTGCACAAAACAGTGCGACGCGCAAAATAGCCCGAGTGGGAACTGCACAAAACAGTGCGACGCGCAAAATAGTGCGAGTGTGAACTGCAGAAAACAGTGTGACGCGCAAAATAGCGCCACTGTCAACCGCACAAAACAGTGCGACTCGCAAAGTAGTGCGACTGTCAACTGCACAAAACAGGGCGACGCGCAAAATAGCGCGAGTGTCAACTGCACAAAATAGCGCGACGCGCAAAATAGCTCGAGTCTGAACTGCACAAAACACTGCGACGCGCAAAATAGCGCGAGTGATAAACTGCACAAAATAGTGCGACGCGCAAAATAGCGCGATTGTGAACTGCACAAAACAGTGCGACGCGCAAAATAGCGCGAGTGATAAACTGCACAAAACAGTGCGACGCGCAAAATAGAGCGGCTGTCAACCGCACAAAACAGTGCGACGCGCAAAATAGCGTGACTGTCAACTGGACAAAAGGGTGCGACGCGCAAAATAGCACGAGTGTGAACTACACAAAACAGTGCGACGCGCAAAATAGCGCGAGTGTGAACCGCACAAAACAGTGCGACGCGCAAAATAGCGCGAGTGATAAACTACAGAAAACAGTGCGACGTGCAAAATTGCGCGAGTGTCAACTGCACAAAAACAGTGCGATGAACAAAATCGCGCGAGTGATAAACTGCACAAAACAGTGCGACGCGCAAAATAGCACGAGTGGGAACTGCACAAAACAGTGCGACGCGCAAAATAGCACGAGTGGGAACTGCACAAAACACTGCGACGCGCAAAATAGTGCGAGTGTGAACTGCACAAAACAGTGCGACGCGCAAAATAGCGGGACTGTCAACCGCACAAAACAGTGCGACGCGCAAAATAGCGCGACTGTCAACCGCACAAAACAGTGCAACGCGCAAAATACCGCGACTGTCAACTGCACAAAACAGTGCGACGCGCAAAATAGCGCGAGTGTCAACTACACAAAACAGTGCGACGCGCAAAATAGCGCGAGTGTCAGTTGCACAAACAGTGCGACGCGCAAAATAGGTCGAGTGTGAACTGCACACAACACTGCGACGCGCAAAATAGCGCGAGTGATAAACTGCACAAAACAGTGCGACGTGCAAAATAGCGCGAGTGATAAACTGCACAAAACAGTGGGACCCGCAAAATAGCGCGAGTGATAAATTGTAAAAAACAGTGCGACGCGCAAAGTAGCGCGAGTGATAAACTGTAAAAAATTGTGCGACGCGCAAAATAGCGCGAGTGATAAACTGCAAAAAACAGTGCGACGCGCAAAATAGCGCGAGTGATAAGCTGTAAAAAACAGTGCGACGCGCAAAATAGCGCGCGTATGAACTGGACAAAACAGTGCGACACGCAAAATAGCGCCCGTGTGAACTGCACAAAACAGTGCGACACGCAAAATAGCACGAGTGATAAACTTGACAAAACAGTGCAACGCGCAAAATAGCGCGAGTGATAAACTGCACAAAACAATGCGACGCGCAAAATAGCGCCAGTGATAAACTGCACAAAACAGTGCGACGCGCAAAATAGCGCGAGTGATAAACTGCACAAAACAGTGGGACCCGCAAAATAGCGCGAGTGATAAACTGCACAAAACAGTGCGACGCGCAAAATAGCACGAGTGGGAACTGCACAAAACAGTGCGACGCGCAAAATAGTGCGAGTGTGAACTGCAGAAAACAGTGTGACGCGCAAAATAGCGCCACTGTCAACCGCACAAAACAGTGCGACTCGCAAAGTAGTGCGACTGTCAACTGCACAAAACAGGGCGACACGCAAAATAGCGCGAGTGTCAACTGCACAAAATAGCGCGACGCGCAAAATAGCTCGAGTCTGAACTGCACAAAACACTGCGACGCGCAAAATAGCGCGAGTGATAAACTGCACAAAACAGTGCGACGCGCAAAATAGCGCGATTGTGAACTGCACAAAACAGTGCGACGCGCAAAATAGCGCGAGTGATAAACTGCACAAAACAGTGCGACGCGCAAAATAGAGCGGCTGTCAACCGCACAAAACAGTGCGACGCGCAAAATAGCGTGACTGTCAACTGCACAAAAGGGTGCGACGCGCAAAATAGCACGAGTGTGAACTACACAAAACAGTGCGACGCGCAAAATAGCGCGAGTGACAAACGGCACAAAACAGTGCGACGCGCAAAATAGCGCGAGTGTGAACCGCACAAAACAGTGCGACGCGCAAAATAGCGCGAGTGATAAACTACAGAAAACAGTGCGACGCGCAAAATGGCGCGAGTGTCAACTGCACAAAAACAGTGCGATGAACAAAATCGCGCGAGTGATAAACTGCACAAAACAGTGCGACGCGCAAAATAGCACGAGTGGGAACTGCACAAAACAGTGCGACGCGCAAAATAGCACGAGTGGGAACTGCACAAAACACTGCGACGCGCAAAATAGTGCGAGTGTGAACTGCACAAAACAGTGCGACGCGCAAAATAGCGGGACTGTCAACCGCACAAAACAGTGCGACGCGCAAAATAGCGCGACTGTCAACCGCACAAAACAGTGCGACGCGCAAAATACCGCGACTGTCAACTGCACAAAACGGTGCGACGCGCAAAATAGCGCGAGTGTCAACTACACAAAACAGTGCGACGCGCAAAATAGCGCGGGTGTCAGTTGCACAAACAGTGCGACGCGCAAAATAGGTCGAGTGTGAACTGCACACAACACTACGACGCGCAAAATAGCGCGAGTGATAAACTGCACAAAACAGTGCGACGTGCAAAATAGCGCGAGTGATAAACTGCACAAAACAGTGCGACGCGCAAAATAGCGCGAGTGTCAACTGCACAAAATAGTGCGACGCGCAAAATAGCGCGAGTGATAAACTGCACAAATTAATGCGACGCCCAAAACAGCGCGTGTGATAAACTGCACAAAACAGTGCGACGCACAAAATAGCGCGAGTGTGAACTGCACAAAACAGTGCGACGCGCAAAATAGCGCGAGTGATAAACTGCACAAAACAGTGTGACGCGCAAAATAGCGCGAGTGTCAGTTCCACAAAACCATGCGATGCGCAAAATAGCGCGAGTGTGAACCGCATAAAACAGTGCGACGCGCAAAATAGGGGAGTGTGAACTGCACAAAACAGTGCGACGCACAAAATAGCGCCAGTGTGAACCGCACAAAACAGTGCGACGCGCAAAATAGGGCGAGTGTGAACTGCACAAAACAGTGCGACGCTCAAAATAGCGCGAGTGTGAACTGCACAAAACAGTGCGACGCGCAAAATAGCGCGAGTGACAAACGGCACAAAATAGTGCGACGCGCAAAATAGCGCGAGTGTGAACCGCACAAAACAGTGCGACGCGCAAAATAGCGCCACTGTCAACCGCACAAAACAGTGCGACTCGCAAAGTAGTGCGACTGTCAACTGCACAAAACAGGGCGACGCGCAAAATAGCGCGAGTGTCAACTGCACAAAATAGCGCGACGCGCAAAATAGCTCGAGTCTGAACTGCACAAAACACTGCGACGCGCAAAATAGCGCGAGTGATAAACTGCACAAAATAGTGCGACGCGCAAAATAGCGCGATTGTGAACTGCACAAAACAGTGCGACGCGCAAAATAGCGCGAGTGATAAACTGCACAAAACAGTGCGACGCGCAAAATAGAGCGGCTGTCAACCGCACAAAACAGTGCGACGCGCAAAATAGCGTGACTGTCAACTGGACAAAAGGGTGCGACGCGCAAAATAGCACGAGTGTGAACTACACAAAACAGTGCGACGCGCAAAATAGCGCGAGTGTGAACCGCACAAAACAGTGCGACGCGCAAAATAGCGCGAGTGATAAACTACAGAAAACAGTGCGACGTGCAAAATTGCGCGAGTGTCAACTGCACAAAAACAGTGCGATGAACAAAATCGCGCGAGTGATAAACTGCACAAAACAGTGCGACGCGCAAAATAGCACGAGTGGGAACTGCACAAAACAGTGCGACGCGCAAAATAGCACGAGTGGGAACTGCACAAAACACTGCGACGCGCAAAATAGTGCGAGTGTGAACTGCACAAAACAGTGCGACGCGCAAAATAGCGGGACTGTCAACCGCACAAAACAGTGCGACGCGCAAAATAGCGCGACTGTCAACCGCACAAAACAGTGCAACGCGCAAAATACCGCGACTGTCAACTGCACAAAACAGTGCGACGCGCAAAATAGCGCGAGTGTCAACTACACAAAACAGTGCGACGCGCAAAATAGCGCGAGTGTCAGTTGCACAAACAGTGCGACGCGCAAAATAGGTCGAGTGTGAACTGCACACAACACTGCGACGCGCAAAATAGCGCGAGTGATAAACTGCACAAAACAGTGCGACGTGCAAAATAGCGCGAGTGATAAACTGCACAAAACAGTGGGACCCGCAAAATAGCGCGAGTGATAAATTGTAAAAAACAGTGCGACGCGCAAAGTAGCGCGAGTGATAAACTGTAAAAAATTGTGCGACGCGCAAAATAGCGCGAGTGATAAACTGCAAAAAACAGTGCGACGCGCAAAATAGCGCGAGTGATAAGCTGTAAAAAACAGTGCGACGCGCAAAATAGCGCGCGTATGAACTGGACAAAACAGTGCGACACGCAAAATAGCGCCCGTGTGAACTGCACAAAACAGTGCGACACGCAAAATAGCACGAGTGATAAACTTGACAAAACAGTGCAACGCGCAAAATAGCGCGAGTGATAAACTGCACAAAACAATGCGACGCGCAAAATAGCGCCAGTGATAAACTGCACAAAACAGTGCGACGCGCAAAATAGCGCGAGTGATAAACTGCACAAAACAGTGGGACCCGCAAAATAGCGCGAGTGATAAACTGCACAAAACAGTGCGACGCGCAAAATAGCACGAGTGGGAACTGCACAAAACAGTGCGACGCGCAAAATAGTGCGAGTGTGAACTGCAGAAAACAGTGTGACGCGCAAAATAGCGCCACTGTCAACCGCACAAAACAGTGCGACTCGCAAAGTAGTGCGACTGTCAACTGCACAAAACAGGGCGACACGCAAAATAGCGCGAGTGTCAACTGCACAAAATAGCGCGACGCGCAAAATAGCTCGAGTCTGAACTGCACAAAACACTGCGACGCGCAAAATAGCGCGAGTGATAAACTGCACAAAACAGTGCGACGCGCAAAATAGCGCGATTGTGAACTGCACAAAACAGTGCGACGCGCAAAATAGCGCGAGTGATAAACTGCACAAAACAGTGCGACGCGCAAAATAGAGCGGCTGTCAACCGCACAAAACAGTGCGACGCGCAAAATAGCGTGACTGTCAACTGCACAAAAGGGTGCGACGCGCAAAATAGCACGAGTGTGAACTACACAAAACAGTGCGACGCGCAAAATAGCGCGAGTGACAAACGGCACAAAACAGTGCGACGCGCAAAATAGCGCGAGTGTGAACCGCACAAAACAGTGCGACGCGCAAAATAGCGCGAGTGATAAACTACAGAAAACAGTGCGACGCGCAAAATGGCGCGAGTGTCAACTGCACAAAAACAGTGCGATGAACAAAATCGCGCGAGTGATAAACTGCACAAAACAGTGCGACGCGCAAAATAGCACGAGTGGGAACTGCACAAAACAGTGCGACGCGCAAAATAGCACGAGTGGGAACTGCACAAAACACTGCGACGCGCAAAATAGTGCGAGTGTGAACTGCACAAAACAGTGCGACGCGCAAAATAGCGGGACTGTCAACCGCACAAAACAGTGCGACGCGCAAAATAGCGCGACTGTCAACCGCACAAAACAGTGCGACGCGCAAAATACCGCGACTGTCAACTGCACAAAACGGTGCGACGCGCAAAATAGCGCGAGTGTCAACTACACAAAACAGTGCGACGCGCAAAATAGCGCGGGTGTCAGTTGCACAAACAGTGCGACGCGCAAAATAGGTCGAGTGTGAACTGCACACAACACTACGACGCGCAAAATAGCGCGAGTGATAAACTGCACAAAACAGTGCGACGTGCAAAATAGCGCGAGTGATAAACTGCACAAAACAGTGCGACGCGCAAAATAGCGCGAGTGTCAACTGCACAAAATAGTGCGACGCGCAAAATAGCGCGAGTGATAAACTGCACAAATTAATGCAACGCCCAAAACAGCGCGTGTGATAAACTGCACAAAACAGTGCGACGCACAAAATAGCGCGAGTGTGAACTGCACAAAACAGTGCGACGCGCAAAATAGCGCGAGTGATAAACTGCACAAAACAGTGTGACGCGCAAAATAGCGCGAGTGTCAGTTCCACAAAACCGTGCGATGCGCAAAATAGCGCGAGTGTGAACCGCATAAAACAGTGCGACGCGCAAAATAGGGGAGTGTGAACTGCACAAAACAGTGCGACGCACAAAATAGCGCCAGTGTGAACCGCACAAAACAGTGCGACGCGCAAAATAGGGCGAGTGTGAACTGCACAAAACAGTGCGACGCTCAAAATAGCGCGAGTGTGAACTGCACAAAACAGTGCGACGCGCAAAATAGCGCGAGTGACAAACGGCACAAAATAGTGCGACGCGCAAAATAGCGCGAGTGTGAACCGCACAAAACAGTGCGACGCGCAAAATAGCGCGAGTGATAAACTACAGAAAACAGTGGACGCGGAAAATAGCGCTAGTGTCAACTGCACAAAACAGTGCGACGCGCAAAATGGCGCGAGTGTCAACTGCACAAAACAGTGCGATGAACAAAATCACGCGAGTGATAAACTGCACAAAACAGAGCGATGCGCATAATAGCACGAGTGGGAACTGCGCAAAATAGTGCGACGCGCAAAATAGGGCGAGTGTGAACTGCACAAAACAGCGCGACGCGCAAAATAGGGGAGTGTGAACTGCACAAAACAGTGCGACGCACAAAATAGCGCCAGTGTCAACCGCACAAAACAGTGCGACGCGCAAAATAGCGCGACTGTCAACTGCACAAAACAGTGCGACCCGCAAAATAGCGCGAGGGTCAACTGCACAAAACAGTGCGACGCGCAAAATAGCGCGAGCGTCAACTGCACAAAACAGTGCGACGCGCAAAATAGCGCGAGTGTCAGTTGCACAAAACAGTGCGACGCGCAAAATAGCGCGAGTGATAAACTGCACAAAACACTGCGACGTGCAAAATAGCGCGATTGTGAACTGCACAAAGCAGTGCGACGCGCAAAATAGCGCGAGTGATAAACTGTACAAAATAGTACGACGCGCAAAATAGCGCGAGTGTCAGTTGCACAAAACAGTGCGACGCGCAAAATAGCTCGAGTGTGAACTGCACAAAACACTGCGACGCGCAAAATAGCGCGAGTGATAAACTGCACAAAACACTGCGACGTGCAAAATAGCGCGATTGTGAACTGCACAAAGCAGTGCGACGCGCAAAATAGCGCGAGTGATAAACTGTACAAAATAGTACGACGCGCAAAATAGCGCGAGTGATAAACTACAGAAAACAGTGCGACGCGCAAATAGCGCGACTGTCAACTGCACAAAACAGTGCGACGCGCAAAATAGCGCGAGTGTCAGCCGCATAAAATAGTGCGACGCGCAAAACAGCGCGAGTGTGAACTGCACAAAACAGCGCGATGCGCAAAATAGCACGAGTGATAAACTGTACAAAACAGTGCGACGTGCAAAATAGCGCGAGTGATAAACTGCACAAAACAGTGCGACGCGCAAAATAGCACGAGTGTCAACTGCACAAAACAGTGCGATGCGCAAAATAGCGCGAGTGATAAAACTGCACAAATTAGTGCGACGCAGAAAACAGCGCGAGTGATAAACTGCACAAAATAGTGCGACGCACAAAATAGCGCGAGTGTGAACTGCACAAAACAGTGCGACGCGCAAAATAGCGCGAGTGTGAACTGCACAAAACACTGCGACGCGCAAAATAGCGCGAGTGATAAACTGCACAAAACACTGCGACGCGCAAAATAGCGCGAGTGATAAACTGCACAAAACACTGCGACGCGTCAAGTGCGCAAAACAGTGCGACGCGCAAAATAGCGCGAGTGTGAACTACACAAAACAGCGCGACGTGCAAAATAGCGCGAGTGATAAACTGCACAAAACAGTGCGACGTGCAAAATAGGGCGAGTGATAAACTGCACAAAACAGTGCGACGCGCAAAACAATGCGAGTGATAAACTGCACAAAACAGTGGGACGCACAAAATAGCGCGAGTGTGAACTGCACAAAACAGTGCGACGCGCAAAATAGCGCGAGTGTCAGTTCCACAAAACAGTGCGACGCGCAAAATAGGGAGAGTGTGAACTGCACAAAACAGTACGACACGCAAAATAGCGCGAGTGTGAACCGCACAAAACAGTGCGACGCGCAAAATAGCGCGAGTGTGAACTGCACAAAACAGTGGGACGCGCAAAATAGCGCGAGTGTCAGTTCCACAAAACAGTGCGACGCGCAAAATAGGGGGAGTGTGAACTGCACAAAACAGTGCGACGCGTAAAACAGCGCGAGTGTGAACCGCACAAAACAGTGCGACGCGCAAAATAGCGCGAGTGTGAACTGCACAAAACAGTGCGACGCGCAAAATAGCGCGAGTGTGAACTGCACAAAACAGTGCGACGCGCAGAACAGCGTGAGTGTCAACTGCACAAAACAGTGCGACGCGCAAAAGAGCTCGAGTGTCAGTTGCACAAAATAGTGCGACGCGCAAAATAGCGCGAGTGTGAACTGCACAAAACAGAGCGACGCGCAAAATAGCGCGATTGGGAACTGCAGAAAACAGTGCGACGCGCAAAATAGCGCGAATGCTAAATTCCACAAAACAGTGCGACGCGCAAAATAGCGCGAGTGATAAACTGCACAAAACAGTGCGACGCGCAAAATAGCGCGAGTGTGAACTGCACAAAACACTGCGACGTGTAAAATAGCGGGAGTGATAAACTGCACAAAACAGTGCGACGCGCAAAATAGCGCGAGTGTCTGTTGCACAAAACAATGTGACGCGCAAAATAGCGCGATTGATAAACTGCACAAAACACTGCGACGTGCAAAATAGCACGAGTGATAAACTGGACAAAAAAGTGCGACGCGTCAAGTGCACAAAACAATGCGATGCGCAAAATAGCGCGAGTGTGAACTGCACAAAACAGCGTGACGTGCAAAATAGCGCGAGTGATAAACTGCACAAAATAATGCGACGTGCAAAATAGCCCGAATGATAAACTGCACAAAACAGTGCGACGCGCAAAATAGCGCGAGTGTCAACTGCACAAAACAGTGCGACGCGCAAAATAGCACGAGTGATAAACTGCACAAATTAGTGCGACGCACAAAACAGCGCGAGTGATAAACTGCACAAAACAGTGCGACGCACAAAATAACGCGAGTGTGAACTGCAAAAAACAGTGCGACGCGCGAAATAGCGCGAATGATAAACTGCACAAAACAGTGCGACGCGCAAAATAGCGCGAGTGTCAGTTCCACAAAACAGTGCGACGCGCAAAATAGCGAGTGTGAACTGCACACAACACTGCGACGCGCAAAATAGCGCGAGTGATAAACTACACAAAACAGTGCGACATGCAAAATAGCGCGAGTGATAAACTGCACAAAACAGTGCGACGCGCAAAATAGCGCGAGTGTCAACTGCACAAAATAGTGCGACGCGCAAAATAGCGCGAGTGATAAACTGAACAAATTAGTGCGACGCCCAAAACAGCGCGAGTGATAAACTGCACAAAACAGTGCGACGCACAAAATAGCGCGAGTGTGAACTGCACAAAACAGTGCGACGCGCAAAATAGCGCGAGTGATAAACTGCACAAAACAGTGCGACGCGCAAAATAGCGCGAGTGTCAGTTCCACAAAACAGTGCGACGCGCAAAATAGCGCGAGTGTGAACTGCACAAAACAGTGCGACGGGCAAAATAGTGCGAGTGATAAACTGCACAAAACAGTGCGACGCGCAAAACAGCGCGAGTGATTAACTGCACAAAACAGTGCCACGCACAAAATAGCGCGAGGGTGAACTGCACAAAACAGTGCGACGCGCAAAATAGCGCGAGTCATAAACTGCACAAAACAGTGCGACGCGCAAAATAGCGCGAGTGTCAGTTCCACAAAACAGTGCGACGCGCAAAATAGGGGCAGTGTGAACTGCACAAAACAGTGCGACGCGCAAAATAGCGCGAGTGTGAACCGCATAAAACAGTGCGACGCGCAAAATAGCGCGAGTGTGAACTGCACAAAACAGTTCGACGCGCAAAATAGCGCGAGTGTCAGTTCCACAAAACAGTGCGACGCGCAAAATAGGGGGAGTGTGAACTGCACAAAACAGTGCGACGTGCAAAATAGCGCGAGTGTGAACCGCACAAAACAGTGCGACGCGCAAAATAGCGCGAGTGTGAACTGCACAAAACAGTGCGACGCGCAAAATAGCACGAGTGACAAACGGCACAAAACAGTGCGACGCGCAAAATAGCGCGAGTGTGAACCGCATAAAACAGTGCGACGCGCAAAATAGCGCGAGTGTGTACTGCACAAAACAGTGCGACGCGCAAAATAGCGCGAGTGTCAGTTCCACAAAACAGTGCGACGTGCAAAATAGGGGGAGTGTGAACTGCACAAAACAGTGCGACGTGCAAAATAGCGCGAGTGTGAACCGCACAAAACAGTGCGACGCGCAAAATAGCGCGGGTGTGAACTGCACAAAACAGTGCGACGCGCAAAATAGCGCGAGTGTGAACTGAACAAAACAGTGCGACGCGCAAAATAGCACGAGTGACAAACGGCACAAAACAGTGCGACGCGCAAAATAGCGCGAGTGTGAACTGCACAAAACAGTGCGACGCGCAGAATAGCGCGAGTGGGAACTGCGCAAAACAGTGCGACGCGCAAAATAGCACGAGTGATAAACTCCACAAAACAGTGCGACGCGCAAAATAGCGCGAGTGCTAAACTTCACAAAATAGTGCGACGCGCAAAATAGCGCGAGTGATAAACTGCACAAAATAGTGCGACGCGCAAAATAGAGCGGCTGTCAACCGCAGAAAACATTGCGACGCGCAAAATAGCGACTGTCAACTGCACAAAAGGGTGCGACGCGCAAAATAGCGCGAGTGTCAACTGCACAAAACAGCGCGACACGGAAAATAGCGCGAGTGTCAGTTGCACAAAACAGTGCGACGCGCAAAATAGCGCGAGTGATAAACTTCACAAAACAGTGCGACGCGCAAAACAGCGCGAGTGTGAACTGCACAAAAAAGTGCGACGCGCAAAATAGCGCGAGTGACAAACGGCACAAAAAAGTGCGAATCGCAAAATAGCGCGAGTGTGAACCGCACAAAACAGTGCGACGCGCAAAATAGCGCGAGTGGTAAACTACAGAAAACAGTGCGACGCGCAAAATAGCGCGAGTGTCAACTGCACAAAATAGTGCGATGCACAAAATGGCACGAGTGTCAACCGCACAAAAATAGTGCGATGAACAAAATCGCGCGAGTGATAAACTGCACAACACAGTGCGATGCGCAAAATAGTGCGAGTGTGAACTGTAGAAAACAGTGCGACGCGCAAAATAGCGCGACTGTCAACCGCGCAAAACAGTGCGACGCGCAAAATAGCGCGACTGTCAACCGCACAAAACAGTGCGACGCGCAAAATAGCGCGACTGTCAACTGCAAAAAACAGTGCGACGCGCAAAATAGCGCTTGTGTCAACTGCACAAAACAGTGCGACGCGCAAAATAGCGCGAGTGTCAGTTGCACGAAATAGCGCGACGCGCAAAATAGCTCGAGTCTGAACTGCACAAAACACTGCGACGCGCAAAATAGCGCGAGTGATAAACTGCACAAAACAGTGCGACGCGCAAAATAGCGCGATTGTGAACTGCACAAAACAGTGCGACGCGCAAAATAGCGCGAGTGATAAACTGCACAAAACAGTGCGACACGCAAAATAGCACGAGTGGGAACTGCACAAAACAGTGCGACGCGCAAAATAGTGCGAGTGGGAACTGCATAAAACAGTGCGACGCGCAAAACAGCGCGACTGCCAACCGCACAAAACAGTGCGACGCGCAAAATAGCGCGCCTGTCAACTGCGCAAAACAGTGCGACGCGCAAAATAGCGCGAGTGTCAACTGCACAAAATAGTGCGACGCGCAAAATAGCTCGAGTGTCAACTGCACAAAACACTGAGACGCGCAAAATAGCGCGAGTGATAAACTGCACAAAACAGTGCGACGCGCAAAATAGAGCGGCTATCAACCGCACAAAACATTGGGACGCGCAAAATAGCCCGACTGTCAACTGCACAAAAGGGTGCGACGCGCAAAATAGCGCGAGTGTCAACTGCACAAAACAGCGCGATCCGCAAAATAGCGCGAGTGTCAGTTGCACAAAACAGTGCGACGCGCAAAATAGCGCGAGTGATAAACTGCACAAAACAGTGCGACGCGCAAAATAGCGCGAGTGTGAACTGCACAAAACAGTGCGACGCGCAAAACAGCGCCAGTGTCAACTGCACAAAACAGTGCGACGCGCAAAAGAGCTCGAGTGTCAGTTGCGCAAAACAGTGCGACGCGCAAAATAGCGCGAGTGTGAACTGCACAAAACAGTGCGACGTGCAAAATAGCGCGAGTGGGAACTGCACAAAACAGTGCGACGCGCAAAATAGCGCGAGTGATAAACTCCACAAAACAGTGCGACGCGCAAAATAGCGCGAGTGCTAAACTTCACAAAATAGTGCGACGCGCAAAATAGCCCGAGTGATAAACTTCACAAAACAGTGCGACGCGCAAAATAGCGCAAGTGTGAACTGCACAAAACAGTGCGACGCGCAAAATAGCGCGAGTGTGAACTGAACAAAACAGTGCGACGCGCAAAATAGCACGAGTGACAAACGGCACAAAACAGTGCGACGCGCAAAATAGCGCGAGTGTGAACTGCACAAAGCAGTGCGACGCGCAGAATAGCGCGAGTGGGAACTGCACAAAACAGTGCGACGCGCAGAATAGCGCGAGTGGGAACTGCACAAAACAGTGCGACGCGCAAAATAGCGCGAGTGATAAACTCCACAAAACAGTGCGACGCGCAAAATAGCGCGAGTGCTAAACTTCACAAAATAGTGCGACGCGCAAAATAGCGCGAGTGATAAACTGCACAAAACAGTGCGACGCGCAAAATAGAGCGGCTGTCAACCGCAGAAAACATTGCGATGCGGAAAATAGCGCGACTGTCAACTGCACAAAAGGGTGTGACGCGCAAAATAGCGCGAGTGTCAACTGCACAAAACAGCGCGACACGGAAAATAGCGCGAGTGTCAGTTGCACAAAACAGTGCGACGCGCAAAATAGCGCGAGTGATAAACTTCACAAAACAGTGCGACGCGCAAAATAGCGCGAGTGTGAACTGCACAAAATAGTGCGACGCGCAAAATAGCGCGAGTGTCAGTTGCACAAAACAGTGCGACGCGCAAAATAGCGCGATTGTGAACTGCACAAAACAGTGCGACGCGCAAAATAGCGCGACTATCAACTGCACAAAAGGGTGTGACGCGCAAAATAGCGCGAGTGATAAACTGCACAAAATAGTGCGACGCGCAAAATAGCGCGAGTGTCAGTTGCACAAAACAGTGCGACGCGCAAAATAGCGCGAGTGTGAACTGCACAAAACAATGCGACGCGCAAAATAGCGCGAGTGGTAAACTACAGAAAACAGTGCGACGCGCAAAATAGCGCGAGTGTCAACTGCACAAAATAGTGCGATGCACAAAATGGCGCGAGTGTCAACCGCACAAAAATAGTGCGATGAACAAAATCGCGCGAGTGATAAACTGCACAACACAGTGCGATGCGCAAAATAGTGCGAGTGTGAACTGTAGAAAACAGTGCGACGCGCAAAATAGCGCGACTGTCAACCGCGCAAAACAGTGCGACGCGCAAAATAGCGCGACTGTCAACCGCACAAAACAGTGCGACGCGCAAAATAGCGCGACTGTCAACTGCACAAAACAGTGCGACGCGCAAAATAGCGCTTGTGTCAACTGCACAAAACAGTGCGACGCGCAAAATAGCGCGAGTGTTAGTTGCACGAAATAGCGCGACGCGCAAAATAGCTCGAGTCTGAACTGCACAAAACACTGCGACGCGCAAAATAGCGCGAGTGATAAACTGCACAAAACAGTGCGACGCGCAAAATAGCGCGATTGTGAACTGCACAAAACAGTGCGACGCGCAAAATAGCGCGAGTGATAAACTGCACAAAACAGTGCGACACGCAAAATAGCACGAGTGGGAACTGCACAAAACAGTGCGACGCGCAAAATAGTGCGAGTGTGAACTGCATAAAACAGTGCGACGCGCAAAACAGCGCGACTGCCAACCGCACAAAACAGTGCGACGCGCAAAATAGCGCGCCTGTCAACTGCGCAAAACAGTGCGACGCGCAAAATAGCGCGAGTGTCAACTGCACAAAATAGTGCGACGCGCAAAATAGCTCGAGTGTCAACTGCACAAAACACTGAGACGCGCAAAATAGCGCGAGTGATAAACTGCACAAAACAGTGCGACGCGCAAAATAGAGCGGCTATCAACCGCACAAAACATTGGGACGCGCAAAATAGCCCGACTGTCAACTGCACAAAAGGGTGCGACGCGCAAAATAGCGCGAGTGTCAACTGCACAAAACAGCGCGATCCGCAAAATAGCGCGAGTGTCAGTTGCACAAAACAGTGCGACGCGCAAAATAGCGCGAGTGATAAACTGCACAAAACAGTGCGACGCGCAAAATAGCGCGAGTGTGAACTGCACAAAACAGTGCGACGCGCAAAACAGCGCCAGTGTCAACTGCACAAAACAGTGCGACGCGCAAAAGAGCTCGAGTGTCAGTTGCGCAAAACAGTGCGACGCGCAAAATAGCGCGAGTGTGAACTGCACAAAACAGTGCGACGCGCAAAATAGCGCGAGTGGGAACTGCACAAAACAGTGCGACGCGCAAAATAGCGCGAGTGATAAACTCCACAAAACAGTGCGACGCGCAAAATAGCGCGAGTGCTAAACTTCACAAAATAGTGCGACGCGCAAAATAGCCCGAGTGATAAACTTCACAAAACAGTGCGACGCGCAAAATAGCGCAAGTGTGAACTGCACAAAACAGTGCGACGCGCAAAATAGCGCGAGTGTGAACTGAACAAAACAGTGCGACGCGCAAAATAGCACGAGTGACAAACGGCACAAAACAGTGCGACGCGCAAAATAGCGCGAGTGTGAACTGCACAAAGCAGTGCGACGCGCAGAATAGCGCGAGTGGGAACTGCACAAAACAGTGCGACGCGCAGAATAGCGCGAGTGGGAACTGCACAAAACAGTGCGACGCGCAAAATAGCGCGAGTGATAAACTCCACAAAACAGTGCGACGCGCAAAATAGCGCGAGTGCTAAACTTCACAAAATAGTGCGACGCGCAAAATAGCGCGAGTGATAAACTGCACAAAACAGTGCGACGCGCAAAATAGAGCGGCTGTCAACCGCAGAAAACATTGCGATGCGGAAAATAGCGCGACTGTCAACTGCACAAAAGGGTGTGACGCGGAAAATAGCGCGAGTGTCAACTGCACAAAACAGCGCGACACGGAAAATAGCGCGAGTGTCAGTTGCACAAAACAGTGCGACGCGCAAAATAGCGCGAGTGATAAACTTCACAAAACAGTGCGACGCGCAAAATAGCGCGAGTGTGAACTGCACAAAATAGTGCGACGCGCAAAATAGCGCGAGTGTCAGTTGCACAAAACAGTGCGACGCGCAAAATAGCGCGATTGTGAACTGCACAAAACAGTGCGACGCGCAAAATAGCGCGACTGTCAACTGCACAAAAGGGTGTGACGCGCAAAATAGCGCGAGTGATAAACTGCACAAAATAGTGCGACGCGCAAAATAGCGCGAGTGTCAGTTGCACAAAACAGTGCGACGCGCAAAATAGCGCGAGTGTGAACTGCACAAAACAATGCGACGTGCAAAATAGCGCGAGTGATAAACTGCACAAAACACTGCGACGCGCAAAATAGCACGAGTGATAAACTGGACAAAAAAGTGCGACGCGTCAAGTGCACAAAACAGTGCGATGCGCAAAATAGCGCGAGTGTGAACTGCACAAAACAGCGTGACGTGCAAAATAGCGCGAGTGATAAACTGCACAAAATAATGCGACGTGCAAAATAGCGCGAGTGATAAACTGCACAAAACAGTGCGACGCGCAAAATAACGCGAGTGTCAACTGCACAAAACAGTACGACGCGCAAAATAGCGCGAGTGATAAACTGCACAAATTAGTGCGACGCACAAAACAGCGTGAGTGATAAACTGCGCAAAACAGTGCGACGCACAAAATAACGCGAGTGTGAACTGCACAAAACAGTGCGACGCGCGAAATAGCGCGAGTGGTAAACTGCACAAAACAGTGCGACGCGCAAAATAGCGCGAGTGTCAGTTACACAAAACAGTGCGACGCGCAAAATAGCGCGAGTGCTAAACTTCACAAAATAGTGCGACGCGCAAAATAGCGCGAGTGATAAACTGCACAAAACAGTGCGACGCGCAAAATAGAGCGGCTGTCAACCGCAGAAAACATTGCGATGCGGAAAATAGCGCGACTGTCAACTGCACAAAA
Organism: Camellia granthamiana; assembly: GCA_036172215.1. Taxonomy (NCBI): domain Eukaryota; kingdom Viridiplantae; phylum Streptophyta; class Magnoliopsida; order Ericales; family Theaceae; genus Camellia; species Camellia granthamiana. The sequence continues at coordinate 85,611 of JAXFYN010000699.1, forward strand.
GGGTGTGACGCGGAAAATAGCGCGAGTGTCAACTGCACAAAACAGCGCGACACGGAAAATAGCGCGAGTGTCAGTTGCACAAAACAGTGCGACGCGCAAAATAGCGCGAGTGATAAACTTCACAAAACAGTGCGACGCGCAAAATAGCGCGAGTGTGAACTGCACAAAATAGTGCGACGCGCAAAATAGCGCGAGTGTCAGTTGCACAAAACAGTGCGACGCGCAAAATAGCGCGATTGTGAACTGCACAAAACAGTGCGACGCGCAAAATAGCGCGACTGTCAACTGCACAAAAGGGTGTGACGCGCAAAATAGCGCGAGTGATAAACTGCACAAAATAGTGCGACGCGCAAAATAGCGCGAGTGTCAGTTGCACAAAACAGTGCGACGCGCAAAATAGCGCGAGTGTGAACTGCACAAAACAATGCGACGTGCAAAATAGCGCGAGTGATAAACTGCACAAAACACTGCGACGCGCAAAATAGCACGAGTGATAAACTGGACAAAAAAGTGCGACGCGTCAAGTGCACAAAACAGTGCGATGCGCAAAATAGCGCGAGTGTGAACTGCACAAAACAGCGTGACGTGCAAAATAGCGCGAGTGATAAACTGCACAAAATAATGCGACGTGCAAAATAGCGCGAGTGATAAACTGCACAAAACAGTGCGACGCGCAAAATAACGCGAGTGTCAACTGCACAAAACAGTACGACGCGCAAAATAGCGCGAGTGATAAACTGCACAAATTAGTGCGACGCACAAAACAGCGTGAGTGATAAACTGCGCAAAACAGTGCGACGCACAAAATAACGCGAGTGTGAACTGCACAAAACAGTGCGACGCGCGAAATAGCGCGAGTGGTAAACTGCACAAAACAGTGCGACGCGCAAAATAGCGCGAGTGTCAGTTACACAAAACAGTGCGACGCGCAAAATAGCGCGAGTGCTAAACTTCACAAAATAGTGCGACGCGCAAAATAGCGCGAGTGATAAACTGCACAAAACAGTGCGACGCGCAAAATAGAGCGGCTGTCAACCGCAGAAAACATTGCGATGCGGAAAATAGCGCGACTGTCAACTGCACAAAAGGGTGTGACGCGGAAAATAGCGCGAGTGTCAACTGCACAAAACAGCGCGACACGGAAAATAGCGCGAGTGTCAGTTGCACAAAACAGTGCGACGCGCAAAATAGCGCGAGTGATAAACTTCACAAAACAGTGCGACGCGCAAAATAGCGCGAGTGTGAACTGCACAAAATAGTGCGACGCGCAAAATAGCGCGAGTGTCAGTTGCACAAAACAGTGCGACGCGCAAAATAGCGCGATTGTGAACTGCACAAAACAGTGCGACGCGCAAAATAGCGCGACTGTCAACTGCACAAAAGGGTGTGACGCGCAAAATAGCGCGAGTGATAAACTGCACAAAATAGTGCGACGCGCAAAATAGCGCGAGTGTCAGTTGCACAAAACAGTGCGACGCGCAAAATAGCGCGAGTGTGAACTGCACAAAACAATGCGACGCGCAAAATAGCGCGAGTGATAAACTGCACAAAACACTGCGACGCGCAAAATAGCACGAGTGATAAACTGGACAAAAAAGTGCGACGCGTCAAGTGCACAAAACAGTGCGATGCGCAAAATAGCGCGAGTGTGAACTGCACAAAACAGCGTGACGTGCAAAATAGCGCGAGTGATAAACTGCACAAAATAATGCGATGTGCAAAATAGCGCGAGTGATAAACTGCACAAAACAGTGCGACGCGCAAAATAACGCGAGTGTCAACTGCACAAAACAGTACGACGCGCAAAATAGCGCGAGTGATAAACTGCACAAATTAGTGCGACGCACAAAACAGCGTGAGTGATAAACTGCGCAAAACAGTGCGACGCACAAAATAACGCGAGTGTGAACTGCACAAAACAGTGCGACGCGCGAAATAGCGCGAGTGGTAAACTGCACAAAACAGTGCGACGCGCAAAATAGCGCGAGTGTCAGCTACACAAAACAGTGCGACGCGCAAAATAGCGCGAGTGTGAACTGCAGAAAACAGTGCGACGGGCAAAATAGTGCGAGTGATAAACTGCACAAAACAGTGCGACGCGCAAAACAGCGCGAGTGATTAACTGCACAAAACAGTGCCACGCACAAAATAGCGCGAGGGTGAACTGCACAAAACAGTGCGACGCGCAAAATAGCGCGAGTCATAAACTGCACAAAACAGTGCGACGCGCAAAATAGCGCGACTGTCAGTTCCACAAAACAGTGCGACGCGCAAAATAGGGGGAGTGTGAACTGCACAAAACAGTGCGACGCGCAAAATAGCGCGAGTGTGAACCGCATAAAACAGTGCGACGCGCAAAATAGCGCGAGTGTGAACTGCACAAAACAGTTCGACGCGCAAAATAGCGCGAGTGTCAGTTCCACAAAACAGTGCGACGCGCAAAATAGGGGGAGTGTGAACTGCACAAAACAGTGCGACGTGCAAAATAGCGCGAGTGTGAACCGCACAAAACAGTGCGACGCGCAAAATAGCGCGAGTGTGAACTGTACAAAACAGTGCGACGCGCAAAATAGCACGAGTGACAAACGGCAAAAAAACAGTGCGACGCGCAAAATAGCGCGAGTGTGAACTGCACAAAACAGTGCGACGCGCAGAATAGCGCGAGTGGGAACTGCACAAAATAGTGCGACGCGCAAAATAGCACGAGTAATAAACTCCACAAAACAGTGCGACGCGCAAAATAGCGCGAGTGCTAAACTTCACAAAATAGTGCGACGCGCAAAATAGCGCGAGTGATAAACTGCACAAAACAGTGCGACGCGCAAAATAGGGCGGCTGTCAACCGCAGAAAACATTGCGACGCGCAAAATAGCGCGACTGTCAACTGCACAAAAGGGTGCGACGCGCAAAATAGCGCGAGTGTCAACTGCACAAAACAGCGCGACACGGAAAATAGCGCGAGTGTCAGTTGCACAAAACAATGCGACGCGCAAAATAGCGTGAGTGATAAACTTCACAAAACAGTGCGACGCACAAAATAGCGCGAGTGTGAACTGCACAAAAAAGTGCGACGCGCAAAATAGCGCGAGTGACAAACGGCACAAAAAAGTGCGAATAGCAAAATAGCGCGAGTGTGAACCTCACAAAACAGTGCGACGCGCAAAATAGCGCGAGTGGTAAACTACAGAAAACAGTGCGACGCGCAAAATAGCGCGAGTGTCAACTGCACAAAACAGTGCGATGCACAAAATGGCGCGAGTGTCAACCGCACAAAAATAGTGCGATGAACAAAATCGCGCGAGTGATAAACTGCACAACACAGTGCGATGCGCAAAATAGTGCGAGTGTGAACTGTAGAAAACAGTGCGACGCGCAAAATAGCGCGACTGTCAACCGCACAAAACAGTGCGACGCGCAAAATAGCGCGACTGTCAACTGCACAAAACAGTGCGACGCGCAAAATAGCGCGAGTGTCAACTGCACAAAACAGTGCGACGCGCAAAATAGCGCGAGTGTCAGTTGCACAAAATAGCGCGACGCGCAAAATAGCTCGAGTCTGAACTGCACAAAACACTGCGACGCGCAAAATAGCGCGAGTGATAAACTGCACAAAACAATGCGACGCGCAAAATAGCGCGATTGTGAACTGCACAAAACAGTGCGACGCGCAAAATAGCGCGAGTGATAAACTGCACAAAACAGTGCGACACGCAAAATAGCACGAGTGGGAACTGCACAAAACAGTGCGACGCGCAAAATAGTGCGAGTGTGAACTGCATAAAACAGTGCGACGCGCAAAACAGCGCGACTGCCAACCGCACAAAACAGTGCGACGCGCAAAATAGCGCGACAGTCAACTGCACAAAACAGGGCGACGCGCAAAATAGCGCGAGTGTCAACTGCACAAAATAGCGCGACGCGCAAAATAGCTCGAGTGTCAACTGCACAAAACACTGCGACGCGCAAAATAGCGCGAGTGATAAAATGCACAAAACAGTGCGACGCGCAAAATAGTGCGATTGTGAACTGCACAAAATACTGCGACGCGCAAAATAGCGCGAGTGATAAACTGCACAAAACAGTGCGACGCGCAAAATAGAGCGGCTATCAACCGCACAAAACATTGCGACGCGCAAAATAGCGCGACTGTCAACTGCACAAAAGGGTGCGACGCGCAAAATAGCACGAGTGTGAACTACACAAAACAGTGCGACGCGCAAAATAGCGCGAGTGACAAACGGCACAAAACAGTGCGACGCGCAAAATAGCGCGAGTGTGAACCGCACAAAACAGTGCGACGCGCAAAATAGCGCGAGTGATAAACTGCACAAAATAGCGCGACGCGCAAAATAGCTCGAGTGTCAACTGCACAAAACACTGCGACGCGCAAAATAGCGCGAGTGATAAAATGCACAAAACAGTGCGACGCGCAAAATAGTGCGATTGTGAACTGCACAAAATACTGCGACGCGCAAAATAGCGCGAGTGATAAACTGCACAAAACAGTGCGACGCGCAAAATAGAGCGGCTATCAACCGCACAAAACATTGCGACGCGCAAAATAGCGCGACTGTCAACTGCACAAAAGGGTGCGACGCGCAAAATAGCACGAGTGTGAACTACACAAAACAGTGCGACGCGCAAAATAGCGCGAGTGACAAACGGCACAAAACAGTGCGACGCGCAAAATAGCGCGAGTGTGAACCGCACAAAACAGTGCGACGCGCAAAATAGCGCGAGTGATAAACTACAGAAAACAGTGCGACGCGCAAAATGGCGCGAGTGTCAACTGCACAAAAACAGTGCGATGAACAAAATCGCGCGAGTGATAAACTGCACAAAACAGTGCGACGCGCAAAATAGCACGAGTGGGAACTGCACAAAACAGTGCGACGCGCAAAATAGCACGAGTGGGAATTGCACAAAACACTGCGACGCGCAAAATAGTGCGAGTGTGAACTGCGACGCGCAAAATAGCGGGACTGTCAACCGCACAAAACAGTGCGACGCGCAAAATAGCGCGACTGTCAACCGCACAAAACAGTGCGACGCGCAAAATACCGCGACTGTCAACTGCACAAAACAGTGCGACGCGCAAAATAGCGCGAGTGTCAACTACACAAAACAGTGCGACGCGCAAAATAGCGCGAGTGTCAGTTGCACAAACAGTGCGACGCGCAAAATAGGTCGAGTGTGAACTGCACACAACACTGCGACGCGCAAAATAGCGCGAGTGATAAACTACACAAAACAGTGCGAGTGACAAACGGCACAAAACAGTGCGACGCGCAAAATAGCGCGAGTGTGAACCGCACAAAAGAGTGCGACGCGCAAAATAGCGCGAGTGATAAACTACAGAAAACAGTGGACGCGGAAAATAGCGCGAGTGTCAACTGCACAAAACAGTGCGACGCGCAAAATGGCGCGAGTGTCAACTGCACAAAACAGTGCGATGAACAAAATCGCGCGAGTGATAAAATGCACAAAACAGAGCGATGCGCATAATAGCACGAGTGGGAACTGCGCAAAATAGTGCGACGCGCAAAATAGGGCGAGTGTGAACTGCACAAAACAGCGCGACGCGCAAAATAGGGGAGTGTGAACTGCACAAAACAGTGCGACGCACAAAATAGCGCCAGTGTCAACCGCACAAAACAGTGCGACGCGCAAAATAGCGCGACTGTCAACTGCACAAGACAGTGCGACGCGCAAAATAGCGCGAGGGTCAACTGCACAAAACAGTGCGACGCGCAAAATAGCGCGAGCGTCAACTGCACAAAACAGTGCGACGCGCAAAATAGCGCGAGTGTCAGTTGCACAAAACAGTGCGACGCGCAAAATAGCTCGAGTGTGAACTGCACAAAACACTGCGACGCGTAAAATAGCGCGAGTGATAAACTGCACAAAACACTGCGACGTGCAAAATAGCGCGATTGTGAACTGCACAAAGCAGTGCGACGCGCAAAATAGCGCGAGTGATAAACTGTACAAAATAGTACGACGCGCAAAATAGCGCGAGTGTCAGTTGCACAAAACAGTGCAACGCGCAAAATAGCTCGAGTGTGAACTGCACAAAACACTGCGACGCGCAAAATAGCGCGAGTGATAAACTGCACAAAACACTGCGACGTGCAAAATACCGCGATTGTGAACTGCACAAAGCAGTGCGACGCGTAAAATAGCGCGAGTGATAAACTGTACAAAATAGTACGACGCGCAAAATAGCGCGAGTGATAAACTACAGAAAACAGTGCGACGCGCAAAATAGCGCGACTGTCAACTGCACAAAACAGTGCGACGCGCAAAATAGCGCGAGTGTCAGCCGCACAAAATAGTGCGACGCGCAAAATAGCGCGAGTGATAAACTGCACAAAACAGTGTGACGCGCAAAACAGCGCGAGTGTGAACTGCACAAAACAGCGCGATGCGCATAATAGCACGAGTGATAAACTGCACAAAACAGTGCGACGTGCAAAATAGCGCGAGTGATAAACTGCACAAAACAGTGCGACGCGCAAAATAGCGCGAGTGTCAACTGCACAAAACAGTGCGATGCGCAAAATAGCGCGAGTGATAAACTGCACAAATTAGTGCGACGCAGAAAACAGCGCGAGTGATAAACTGCACAAAATAGTGCGACGCACAAAATAGCGCGAGTGTGAACTGCACAAAACAGTGCGACGCGCAAAATAACGCGAGTGTGAACTGCACAAAACACTGCGACGCGCAAAATAGCGCGAGTGATAAACTGCACAAAACACTGCGACGCGCAAAATAGCGCGAGTGATAAACTGGACAAAAAAGTGCGACGCGCCAAGTGCGCAAAACAGTGCGACGCGCAAAATAGCGCGAGTGTGAACTACACAAAACAGCGCGACGTGCAAAATAGCGCGAGTGATAAACTGCACAAAACAGTGCGACGCGCAAAACAATGCGAGTGATAAACTGCACAAAACAGTGGGACGCACAAAATAGCGCGAGTGTGAACTGCACAAAACAGTGCGACGCGCAAAATAGCGCGAGTGTCAGTTCCACAAAACAGTGCGACGCGCAAAATAGGGGGAGTGTGAACTGCACAAAACAGTACGACACGCAAAATAGCGCGAGTGTGAACCGCACAAAACAGTGCGACGCGCAAAATAGCGCGAGTGTGAACTGCACAAAACAGTGGGACGCGCAAAATAGCGCGAGTGTCAGTTCCACAAAACAGTGCGACGCGCAAAATAGGGGGAGTGTGAACGGCACAAAACAGTGCGACGCGTAAAATAGCGCGAGTGTGAACCGCACAAAACAGTGCGACGCGCAAAATAGCGCGAGGGTCAACTGCACAAAACAGTGCGACGCGCAAAATAGCGCGAGCGTCAACTGCACAAAACAGTGCGACGCGCAAAATAGCGCGAGTGTCAGTTGCACAAAACAGTGCGACGCGCAAAATAGCTCGAGTGTGAACTGCACAAAACACTGCGACGCGTAAAATAGCGCGAGTGATAAACTGCACAAAACACTGCGACGTGCAAAATAGCGCGATTGTGAACTGCACAAAGCAGTGCGACGCGCAAAATAGCGCGAGTGATAAACTGTACAAAATAGTACGACGCGCAAAATAGCGCGAGTGTCAGTTGCACAAAACAGTGCAACGCGCAAAATAGCTCGAGTGTGAACTGCACAAAACACTGCGACGCACAAAATAGCGCGAGTGATAAACTGCACAAAACACTGCGACGTGCAAAATAGCGCGATTGTGAACTGCACAAAGCAGTGCGACGCGTAAAATAGCGCGAGTGATAAACTGTACAAAATAGTACGACGCGCAAAATAGCGCGAGTGATAAACTACAGAAAACAGTGCGACGCGCAAAATAGCGCGACTGTCAACTGCACAAAACAGTGCGACGCGCAAAATAGCGCGAGTGTCAGCCGCACAAAATAGTGCGACGCGCAAAATAGCGCGAGTGATAAACTGCACAAAACAGTGTGACGCGCAAAACAGCGCGAGTGTGAACTGCACAAAACAGCGCGATGCGCATAATAGCACGAGTGATAAACTGCACAAAACAGTGCGACGTGCAAAATAGCGCGAGTGATAAACTGCACAAAACAGTGCGACGCGCAAAATAGCGCGAGTGTCAACTGCACAAAACAGTGCGATGCGCAAAATAGCACGAGTGATAAACTGCACAAATTAGTGCGACGCAGAAAACAGCGCGAGTGATAAACTGCACAAAATAGTGCGACGCACAAAATAGCGCGAGTGTGAACTGCACAAAACAGTGCGACGCGCAAAATAGCGCGAGTGTGAACTGCACAAAACACTGCGACGCGCAAAATAGCGCGAGTGATAAACTGCACAAAACACTGCGACGCGCAAAATAGCGCGAGTGATAAACTGGACAAAAAAGTGCGACGCGTCAAGTGCGCAAAACAGTGCGACGCGCAAAATAGCGCGAGTGTGAACTACACAAAACAGCGCGACGTGCAAAATAGCGCGAGTGATAAACTGCACAAAACAGTGCGACGCGCAAAACAATGCGAGTGATAAACTGCACAAAACAGTGGGACGCACAAAATAGCGCGAGTGTGAACTGCACAAAACAGTGCGACGCGCAAAATAGCGCGAGTGTCAGTTCCACAAAACAGTGCGACGCGCAAAATAGGGGGAGTGTGAACTGCACAAAACAGTACGACACGCAAAATAGCGCGAGTGTGAACCGCACAAAACAGTGCGACGCGCAAAATAGCGCGAGTGTGAACTGCACAAAACAGTGGGACGCGCAAAATAGCGCGAGTGTCAGTTCCACAAAACAGTGCGACGCGCAAAATAGGGGGAGTGTGAACGGCACAAAACAGTGCGACGCGTAAAATAGCGCGAGTGTGAACCGCACAAAACAGTGCGACGCGCAAAATAGCGCGAGGGTCAACTGCACAAAACAGTGCGACGCGCAAAATAGCGCGAGCGTCAACTGCACAAAACAGTGCGACGCGCAAAATAGCGCGAGTGTCAGTTGCACAAAACAGTGCGACGCGCAAAATAGCTCGAGTGTGAACTGCACAAAACACTGCGACGCGTAAAATAGCGCGAGTGATAAACTGCACAAAACACTGCGACGTGCAAAATAGCGCGATTGTGAACTGCACAAAGCAGTGCGATGCGCAAAATAGCGCGAGTGATAAACTGTACAAAATAGTACGACGCGCAAAATAGCGCGAGTGTCAGTTGCACAAAACAGTGCAACGCGCAAAATAGCTCGAGTGTGAACTGCACAAAACACTGCGACGCGCAAAATAGCGCGAGTGATAAACTGCACAAAACACTGCGACGTGCAAAATAGCGCGATTGTGAACTGCACAAAGCAGTGCGACGCGTAAAATAGCGCGAGTGATAAACTGTACAAAATAGTACGACGCGCAAAATAGCGCGAGTGATAAACTACAGAAAACAGTGCGACGCGCAAAATAGCGCGACTGTCAACTGCACAAAACAGTGCGACGCGCAAAATAGCGCGAGTGTCAGCCGCACAAAATAGTGCGACGCGCAAAATAGCGCGAGTGATAAACTGCACAAAACAGTGTGACGCGCAAAACAGCGCGAGTGTGAACTGCACAAAACAGCGCGATGCGCATAATAGCACGAGTGATAAACTGCACAAAACAGTGCGACGTGCAAAATAGCGCGAGTGATAAACTGCACAAAACAGTGCGACGCGCAAAATAGCGCGAGTGTCAACTGCACAAAACAGTGCGATGCGCAAAATAGCGCGAGTGATAAACTGCACAAATTAGTGCGACGCAGAAAACAGCGCGAGTGATAAACTGCACAAAATAGTGCGACGCACAAAATAGCGCGAGTGTGAACTGCACAAAACAGTGCGACGCGCAAAATAGCGCGAGTGTGAACTGCACAAAACACTGCGACGCGCAAAATAGCGCGAGTGATAAACTGCACAAAACACTGCGACGCGCAAAATAGCGCGAGTGATAAACTGGACAAAAAAGTGCGACGCGTCAAGTGCGCAAAACAGTGCGACGCGCAAAATAGCGCGAGTGTGAACTACACAAAACAGCGCGACGTGCAAAATAGCGCGAGTGATAAACTGCACAAAACAGTGCGACGCGCAAAACAATGCGAGTGATAAACTGCACAAAATAGTGGGACGCACAAAATAGCGCGAGTGTGAACTGCACAAAACAGTGCGACGCGCAAAATAGCGCGAGTGTCAGTTCCACAAAACAGTGCGACGCGCAAAATAGGGGGAGTGTGAACTGCACAAAACAGTACGACACGCAAAATAGCGCGAGTGTGAACCGCACAAAACAGTGCGACGCGCAAAATAGCGCGAGTGTGAACTGCACAAAACAGTGGGACGCGCAAAATAGCGCGAGTGTCAGTTCCACAAAACAGTGCGACGCGCAAAATAGGGGGAGTGTGAACGGCACAAAACAGTGCGACGCGTAAAATAGCGCGAGTGTGAACCGCACAAAACAGTGCGACGCGCAAAATAGCGCGAGTGTGAACTGCACAAAACAGTGCGACGCGCAAAATAGCGCGAGTGTGAACTGAACAAAACAGTGCGACGCGCAAAATAGCGCGAGTGACAAACGGCACAAAACAGTGCGACGCGCAAAATAGCGCGAGTGTGATCTGCACAAAACAGTGCGACGCGCAACATAGCGCGAGTGATAAACTGCACAAAACAGTGCGACGCGCAAAATAGCGCGAGTGTGAACTGCACAAAACAGTGCGACGCGCAGAACGGCGCGAGTGTCAACTGCACAAAACAGTGCGACGCGCAAAAGAGCTCGAGTGTCAGTTGCACAAAATAGTGCGACGCGCAAAATAGCGCGAGTGTGAACTGCACAAAACAGTGCGACGCGCAAAATAGCGCGATTGGGAACTGCAGAAAACAGTGCGACGCGCAAAATAGCGCGAATGCTAAATTCCACAAAACAGTGCGACGCGCAAAATAACGCGAGTGATAAACTGCACAAAACAGTGCGACGCGCAAAATAGCGCGAGTGTGAACTGCACAAAACACTGCGACGCGTAAAATAGCGGGAGTGATAAACTGCACAAAACAGTGCGACGCGCAAAATAGCGCGAGTGTCAGTTGCACAAAACAATGTGACGCGCAAAATAGCGCGATTGATAAACTGCACAAAACACTGCGACGTGCAAAATAGCACGAGTGATAAACTGGACAAAAAAGTGCGACGCGCCAAGTGCACAAAACAATGCGATGCGCAAAATAGCGCGAGTGTGAACTGCACAAAACAGCGTGACGTGCAAAATAGCGCGAGTGATAAACTGCACAAAATAATGCGACGTGCAAAATAGCGCGAGTGATAAACTGCACAAAACAGTGCGACGCGCAAAATAGCGCGAGTGTCAACTGCACAAAACAGTGCGACGCGCAAAATAGCGCGAGTGATAAACTGCACAAATTAGTGCGACGCACAAAACAGCGTGAGTGATAAACTGCACAAAACAGTGCGACGCACAAAATAACGCGAGTGTGAACTGCACAAAACAGTGCGACGCGCGAAATAGCGCGAGTGATAAACTGCACAAAACAGTGCGACGCGCAAAATAGCGCGAGTGTCAGTTCCACAAAACAGTGCGACGCGCAAAATAGCGCGAGTGTGAACTGCACAAAACAGTGCGACGGGCAAAATAGTGCGAGTGATAAACTGCACAAAACAGTGCGACGCGCAAAACAGCGCGAGTGATTAACTGCACAAAACAGTGCCACGCACAAAATAGCGCGAGGGTGAACTGCACAAAACAGTGCGACGCGCAAAATAGCGCGAGTCATAAACTGCACAAAACAGTGCGACGCGCAAAATAGCGCGACTGTCAGTTCCACAAAACAGTGCGACGCGCAAAATAGGGGGAGTGTGAACTGCACAAAACAGTGCGACGCGCAAAATAGCGCGAGTGTGAACCGCATAAAACAGTGCGACGCGCAAAATAGCGCGAGTGTGATGTAACAACCCGACCCTCGTATATGTGTTATGGTACATTTTTGGTACATTTTTAGTTCCTTAATATGTACAAATATATGCTTATAATGCCATGTTATGAAAGACTATCTGTTGAGCAAGTAATGTATCTGTTCCATTAGAACGTTCGGATCCTAAGTTGGAGGCCTTAATGGCTTAATTAACTGAAATTGATTATATATCTGTGTTCAGCATAATTTTCTGGTAATATTAAGCGTTGTTTACGAAATTTCAATTTCGGAATGATAAAGCGATTCGTTTTCGTCTTATATGCTCTTTGCTATTCTATATATATCTCTAAGTCTTGTGTGGTCTTGAGGAAAAAAAAACGTGGGTTCTTTCCTTGGAGAGACATAGGAGAGAATTGAGAAGAAGAATTAGGGGGAGAAGAAATCCAACAAGGAGCTTGGAAATTGTTAGAGTTGTTGTGGATTTCTAACTCAAGGTAAGATCAAGCCCCTCTTGTATGGCAACTTAGAGCTTGTAATGGATGTTTATGGAGGATTCATGTTTGTCTTATGCTTGATTATGAGGATTTCTCATTCATTAGTTGTGTTGAAACTAATTTAAGTGTTGTATTGAATTTATACTTCAATCTTTAGCTAGGATCATCATTTCATGGAATTATGCTATGTTAATGTCATGTTATGTTTCAAGAGCTTGAACCCAAACCACAAATGGAATAGAGAGAGAGAGAGATGGCTTGTTTAAGCTTCTCATTTGTTGACTTAATTAAGAATCCATGTTATGTTGATGAATATTGCATTAATTTAAGCTTGAATTGCATAAAAATGGCAAGGAAATGGACTAGGGGTTTCGGATTGGGGAAGAACAGAATTTCAGGAATTCGCTTGCTCCGCTCGAGCGGGAGGAAGGCCCGCTCGAGCGGGAAAAACCACCTCCCAGCAGTTTTGTGAAATTTTCAGTCCCGCTCGAGCGGGACAATGTTGCGCTCGAGCGGGGAGAGGTCGTTTTCAGGAAAAAAATGTGTGCTGCTCAGTCTTGCGTGCTTGACCCTCTAGTAATGTTAGAATCTTTTTCTAATGATTTTAAAATGATTATAATCTCATATAAAGTGTTAATGACTCAGGGAATGGTGTCACCATAATTCATGAAAGAAAAAGAACTAATGTATAAGTTATGATTGTGTGCAGGACACACTCCAGGAGGAATTAGCACATCATCCCAACACTGTGAGTAGTAGTACTCTTTTACTGCAGATAATGAATGCTCTTAGCATTTTATTCTATGGTAGTACAGCATTTATGAATATACGAAATGATAAAAAGAACGACAATACGATCATATGACATGAAACAAAGTGCTGTACGGCACTAAGTGCTACATTGGGAGCCACCTCTAGGATCCGTGCGAAGTAAGGCACGGAACTAAGTGCTACAGTGTGAGACACCTCTAGAATCCGTACGAGCCACCTCTTGAATTCAACTAAGGGCCGTTGTGCCACATGAACTAAGGGCCGTTGTGCCATACGAACCAAGGGCTTTTAGCCACCATGTTTATGTTACAAGTTTGGGCCTAAGGCCATTATATCTTTATACAGATCAGAATCAGACTAACCTTTATGAACTTTGCATCTTTATAAGCAATGACGAGTTTTATGTTTAAGTTAAGTATGGTTTCAATTATGTATTGCTATTCACTGAGCTTGGCTCACTTTCAGTTATGTCTGTTTCTGTAGGTAACCAATCAGGTGGTCAGCCCTAGTCCTTGACGTCGATTCCCTTTTGTTAGCCTACATGTCCAGGCACTACACCGGGCCAATTATTGGTTAAGTTTAGTGAAGATGACGGCTTGTTTTGAGTGCCATCTATGATTGGTGTACATGACTTTCATGTTTTTGATTATGTCCAATGTCAGGGCTGGGACTGTAAATATGTTTGTATATTAACGTCACCCAGGGATAATTAGTTTTGTTTCTATCTGTCTATAATCATATTTCTTTTTGGAATGTAGCCGATGGTTATGGTACATGCATGAGTTGTTGGAGATCCTGGCATGTTAGAATTAGCTCAATGGAATTGTTTGATCTGTATTTTCGTATGCACTTTGCTTCTGTCAAGGCCCCATACGATGTATATACCAGGGTATTTATCCGTTTTCTGTATGGGTCATGTCCGAACTTTTAGGGGCGGGTTCGGGTCGTGACAAGTGGTATCAGAGCACGAGTTGCTATCTCACACACGGATCCATTGAGCATAGGGTGTCTAGAAAGGCTTTAGGCATTCTGCATGACATCCTACAAGTACATGAAAGACCGATGGCAACGTCAAGTGCACTCTGTTAATGCTAACAATGTTGACTTATGTCTATGCTGTATATAAATGATTTGTATGTAGGATCATGGTAAGAACAAGAGCAGAAGAGCAGGAAGCGGCTACTGCAGCCCGTTTAGACAGGATGGAGAGAATGATTATGGAAATGGCAGAGACCTTACGGCAACAACAGCAGCAACGACCACCACCACCGGTACCTCCACCGGCAGGACGACCACCCCCACCACCGGTACCTCCACCGGCAGGACGACCACCCCCACCACCAGCACCTCCACTGGCAGGGCAACCACCCCCCACCACCAGTACCTCCACCAGTAGCACCAGATTTCCATGCTGAAGACCGAACCATTACCCTTACTAAGGAGTTTAAAAAGATGAAGCCGCCATCGTTCAAGGGGGGCATAGAACCAATGAAAGCAGAAGCCTGGGTGTTGGGAATTGAGAAGTTATTCGAAGTTTTCCCTTGTACAGAAGCTCAAAAAGTGCAATTGGCTGCCTTCACCTTAGAGGACGAGGCGCGGAGGTGGTGGATGCTTACCAGAACCATCCATCCGGGGTTAACATGGGACCGATTTCTGGAGCTGTTTTATGACAAGTACTTTTCCCCAAAGTATGCGGGATAAAAAGGTGACTGAATTCGAAACTCTTAGGCAAGGGAATAAGACCGTTGCAGAATATGAAGCCCAGTTCGCAGAATTAGCTCGGTTCGCACCTCACATGGTGGACACGGATTATAAAAAGGCACGAAAGTTTGAAGGAGGATTACGGAGTGCAATCCTGGATCGAGTCAATATGTTGAAGCTACCCACTTATGTGGACGTGTTGGAAAGAGCTGTGATAGCTGAAGGAAACCTAGCTACTCAGAATCGGATTTCCGAATGGAAGGGGAAAAAGGCAGAATAACCAATGGTCAAAGGGGGTCAACCACCTTACCAAACAAGAAACAAAATTCAGGAACTTCAACTGCGTCTACCCGTAGCCAGGATTCAGTTTCCGTTTGTCCAGATTGTGGGAAGAAGCACCGTGGGATGTGTTTACGAAAGGCTGGAGCCTGTTTATCAGTGTGGCAAAGTGGGTCATTTGATAAGGGATTGCCCTCAGAGGAATCAAGGAGATGGCGATAGGACTGTGATCGGTTCAGCGGGGTCTGCACCAACCGCTAACACCAAGTCAGTTGCCAAGCCTAACGAACAATAAAGATATGACAAAACAAGGCAGGGTGTTTGCATTGGTTCTGGGAGATGTACAACACGCGGCAACAGTTGTATCAGGTACATTTACTGTTCATGGGCATTTAGCTCATGTATTATTTGATTCTGGCTCTACTCACTCTTTTGTGTCTAAGGCATTTGCGAAAAATTTTAAATAAACCTGAAGAAAAACTGTCTTATATGTTATGTGTATCTTCACCGTTGGGAGACCCTTTGAGTTGTACTTCCATTTACTTTGCTTGTGAACTTCAACTTGGGGATATCCGAGTATATGCCAATCTATTACCTCTTGATATGGCCTATTTCGATATTATTTTGGGAATGGATTGGTTGGGTGAATATGGTGCGACTATAGATTGTTCGACTAAACAAATCAGATTCTACCCTCCGGGACAATCAGAGTCTACCTTTCAGGGGCAGGAAGTGACTCCTCCACCTTATTTAATTTCTGCAGTAAGGGCTTATAGGTTAATTCAGAAAGGGTGTCAGGGGTATTTTGTGCAGTGTTTTGGAAAGGCAAGTGGTTCATGGGGATATTGACGTAATTCCAGTTGTTCGAGAGTTTCCGGATGTTTTTCCCGAAGAATTACCAGGGCAGTTAATAGATCGAGAAATTAAGTTTACAATTGAGGCAGCGCCGGGAACTCAACCCATTTCTAAGACTCCGTACAGAATGTCAACCGCAGAAATGAAGGAATTAAAAGTTCAGTTGCAAGATTTACTTGATAAGGGATTTATCCGACCGAGTGTGTCGCCTTGGGGAGCACCAGTGCTGTTTGTGAAAAGAAGGATGGGACACTCCGACTTAAAAGAAGGATGGGACACTCCGACTTTGTATTGATTACAGGGAGTTGAATAAGGTAACAATTAAGAATAAGTACCCACTGCCGCGGATCGACGATTTGTTTGATCAATTACAGGGGGCGCAGATCTTTTCGAAGATTGATTTAAGGTCAGGTTACCACCAATTGAAAGTCAAGACAGATGATGTTGAGAAGACGGCGTTTCGAACCCGATATGGTCATTACGAATTTCTGGTTATGCCCTTTGGAGTTACTAACGCACCAGCAGCATTCATGGATTTGATGAATCGTGTCTTTAAGTCTTATTTGGATGAGTTTATTGTGGTATTCATCGACGACATCCTTATTTACTCCAAGACTGTGGAGGCCCATGAGAGTCATCTTCGTACAATTCTTCAAACACTCCGGGAGAAGAAACTGTATGCAAAGCTGAAGAAATGTGAATTTTGGCTACAAGAAGTAGCATTTTTGGGGCACGTAATAACAAAGGAAGGGATATCTGTTGATCCACACAAAATTGAGGCGATTGTGAATTGGCCAGCTCCTACCAATGTGACTGAGGTACGTAGTTTCCTGGACTAGCCGGTTATTATAGAAGGTTTGTTCAAGGCTTTTCCAAAATTGCTATACCGCTCACACAGCTGACTCAAAAGGGAGTGGCGTTTGAATGGTCAGAACAGCGGGAATCTGCTTTTCAGGAATTGAAGACAAAATTGACTACTGCACCAGTTCTTACGTTACCGTCTGGTACCGAAGGGTTTGTGATCTACAGTGATGCATCTCATAAGGGGTTGGGTTGCGTGCTCATGCAGAAAGGAAAAGTTATCGCTTATGCTTCACGTCAGCTCAAACCCCATGAAAGGAATTATCCTACGCATGATTGGAGCTAGCCGCAGTAATTTTTGCTTTGAGGATCTGGCGACATTATCTGTATGGCACCACTTGTGAAGTTTACACCGACCATAAAAGTCTTAAGTATCTCTTTACGCAGAAGGAGTTGAATATGCGACAGCGACGGTGGTTGGAACTTATTAAAGATTATGATTTGCAGATTCTTTATCACCCGGGTAAGGCCAACACAGTTGCAGACGCGCTTAGTCGAAAGAATATGGGAGAATTGGCATATGTGGTTACGGAACAAAAGAAGTTGGTGGTTGAACTGGAAAGAATGGAGGTAGATCTTGTAGTACAGAAACCGGAGGCCGTGGTGGCAGCCGTGATAGCTCAACCAACGTTATTGGAGAAGATCAAGTTACAACAAACGGAAGATGAAACTTTAAAGAAGATATGTGATGAGTTCGAACCAAACCGAAACCGGATTTAGTTTGATGGATTCAAGTACTTAAATTTCAAAACCGAATATGCATTCCCAATGTAGTGGACCTCAACGGAAATTAATGGAGGAAGCACATGCCTCAAGATTTTCACGACATCCGGGGAGTACTAAAATGTACCAGGATTTGAAGAAAAATTTTTGGTGGCCAAATATGAAAAAGGAGATTGCAGAATTTGTCTCTAAGTGTTTACACTGTCAGCAAGTAAAAGTGGAGCATCAAAGACCAGCGGGATTGTTACAACCTCTTTCAATTCCAGAATGGAAGTGGGAACATCTGACCATGGATTTTGTTGTGGATTACCACGAACTCCTCGGGGTATGAATTCCATATGGGTCATTGTAGACCGATTGACTAAGTCCGCTCACTTTCTACCAGTGAAGACTCAGTTTAATGTAGATAAACTGGCGGTACTTTATGTGAATGAGATAGTAAGGCTTCATGGTATACCAGTCTCCATTGTATCAGATAGAGATCCAAAGTTTGTTTCAATATTCTGGCAGAGTCTACAAGAAGCTATGGGTACAGAATTAAAGTTCAGCACAGCTTTTCACCCTCAGACTGATGGTCAATCCGAGAGGACAATCCAAACCTTGGAGGATATGCTCCGAATGTGTGTGTTGGATTTCAAGAAAGTTGGGAAACCCATCTACCGTTGGTCGAATTCGCATACAACAATAGTTACCATTCAAGTCTTGGAATGGCACCCTATGAGGCTCTGTATGGTAGACCGTGTCGTTCTCCCGTATGTTGGGCCGAAGTTGGGGATAGGTCCTTGATAGGGCCTGAAATTGTGCAATTGACAACGGAAAAGGTCAAGTGATTCAAGAAAGATTGAAAACTGCTCAAAGTAGGCAAAAGAGCTATGCGGATAATCGACGAAGAGATTTGGAGTTCGAAGTAGGTAGCCATGTTTTTGTGAAAGTTACCCCGATTAAGGGACACCCAAGATTTGGGAAAAGAGGTAAGTTAGCACCCCGGTTTGTTGGTCCCTTTCAAGTTCTGGAAAGAGTAGGTCCGGTAGCTTACCGGATTGCTCTACCGCCAAATATGAGCCAAATACATAATGTGTTTCATGTCTCAATGCTTCGAGGATACCTTCCAGATCCGTCTCATGTTATAGACCATCACCAATTGTGTTGGATGACAAGTTAACTTATGAAGCGAAACCACTTCGCATTCTAGACCGACAAGTAAAACGGTTACGAAATCGAGAAATTTCAATGGTAAAAGTTGAGTGGCAAGAACATTATGGAACCGACGCAACTTGGGAAAAAGAAGGGGAGATGCAAGATCAATATCCGTATCTATTTCTACCCTAAGGTAAACAAGTTTGAGGGACCAAACTTATTTAAGGGGGGAAGAGTGTAACAACCCGACCCTCGTATATGTGTTATGGTACATTTTTGGTACATTTTTAGTTCCTTAATATGTACAAATATATGCTTATAATGCCATGTTATGAAAGACTATCTGTTGAGCAAGTAATGTATCTGTTCCATTAGAACGTTCGGATCCTAAGTTGGAGGCCTTAATGGCTTAATTAACTGAAATTGATTATATATCTGTGTTCAGCATAATTTTCTGGTAATATTAAGCGTGTTTACGAAATTTCAATTTCGGAATGATAAAGCGATTCGTTTTCGTCTTATATGCTCTTTGCTATTCTATATATATCTCTAAGTCTTGTGTGGTCTTGAGGAAAAAAAAACGTGGGTTCTTTCTTGGAGAGACATAGGAGAGAATTGAGAAGAAGAATTAGGGGAGAAGAAATCCAACAAGGAGCTTGGAAATTGTTAGAGTTGTTGTGGATTCTAACTCAAGGTAAGATCAAGCCCCTCTTGTATGGCAACTTAGAGCTTGTAATGGATGTTTATGGAGGATTCATGTTTGTCTTATGCTTGATTATGAGGATTTCTCATTCATTAGTTGTGTTGAAACTAATTTAAGTGTTGTATTGAATTTATACTTCAATCTTTAGCTAGGATCATCATTTCATGGAATTATGCTATGTTAATGTCATGTTATGTTTCAAGAGCTTGAACCCAAACCCACAAATGGAATAGAGAGAGAGAGAGATGGCTTGTTTAAGCTTCTCATTTGTTGACTTAATTAAGAATCCATGTTATGTTGATGAATATTGCATTAATTTAAGCTTGAATTGCATAAAAATGGCAAGGAAATGGACTAGGGTTTCGGATTGGGGAAGAACAGAATTTCAGGAATTCGCTTGCTCCGCTCGAGCGGAGGAAGGCCCGCTCGAGCGGGAAAAACCACCTCCCAGCAGTTTTGTGAAATTTTCAGTCCGCTCGAGCGGACAATGTTGCGCTCGAGCGGGGAGGTCGTTTTCAGGAAAAAAATGTGTGCTGCTCAGTCTTGCATGCTTGACCCTCTAGTAATGTTAGAATCTTTTTCTAATGATTTTAAAATGATTATAATCTCATATAAAGTGTAATGACTCAGGGAATGGTGTCACCATAATTCATGAAAGAAAAAGAACTAATGTATAAGTTATGATTGTGTGCAGGACACACTCCAGGAGGAATTAGCACATCATCCCAACACTGTGAGTAGTAGTACTCTTTACTGCAGATAATGAATGCTCTTAGCATTTTATTCTATGGTAGTACAGCATTTATGAATATACGAAATGATAAAAAGAACGACAATACGATCATATGACATGAAACAAAGTGCTGTACGGCACTAAGTGCTACATTGGAGCCACCTCTAGGATCCGTGCGAAGTAAGGCACGGAACTAAGTGCTACAGTGTGAGACACCTCTAGAATCCGTACGAGCCACCTCTTGAATTCAACTAAGGGCCGTTGTGCCACATGAACTAAGGGCCGTTGTGCCACATGAACTAAGGGTGCAAAATAGCGACGCGCAAAATAGCGACTGTCAACTGCACAAAAGGGTGCGACGCGCAAAATAGCGCGAGTGTCAACTGCACAAAACAGCGCGACACGGAAAATAGTGCGAGTGTCAGTTGCACAAAACAGTGCGACGCACAAAATAGCGCGAGTGATAAACTTCACAAAACAGTGCGACGCGCAAAACAGCGCGAGTGTGAACTGCACAAAAAAGTGCGACGCGCAAAATAGCGCGAGTGACAAACGGCACAAAAAAGTGCGAATCGCAAAATAGCGCGAGTGTGAACCGCACAAAACAGTGCGACGCGCAAAATAGCGCGAGTGGTAAACTACAGAAAATAGTGCGACGTGCAAAATAGCGCGAGTGTCAACTGCACAAAATAGTGCGATGCACAAAATGGCGCGAGTGTCAACCGCACAAAAATAGTGCGATGAACAAAATCGCGCGAGTGATAAAACTGCACAACACAGTGCGATGCGCAAAATAGTGCGAGTGTGAACTGTAGAAAACAGTGCGACGCGCAAAATAGCGCGACTGTCAACCGCACAAAACAGTGCGACGCGCAAAATAGCGCGACTGTCAACCGCACAAAACAGTGCGACGCGCAAAATAGCGCGACTGTCAACTGCACAAAACAGTGCGACGCGCAAAATAGCGCTTGTGTCAACTGCACAAAACAGTGCGACGCGCAAAATAGCGCGAGTGTCAGTTGCACGAAATAGCGCGACGCGCAAAATAGCTCGAGTCTGAACTGCACAAAACACTGTGACGCGCAAAATAGCGCGAGTGATAAACTGCACAAAACAGTGCGACGCGCAAAATAGCGCGATTGTGAACTGCACAAAACAGTGCGACGCGCAAATAGCGCGAGTGATAAACTGCACAAAACAGTGCGACACGCAAAATAGCACGAGTGGGAACTGCACAAAACAGTGCGACGCGCAAAATAGTGCGAGTGTGAACTGCATAAAACAGTGCGACGCGCAAAACAGCGCGACTGCCAACCGCACAAAACAGTGCGACGCGCAAATAGCGCGCCTGTCAACTGCACAAAACAGTGCGACGCGCAAAATAGCGCGAGTGTCAACTGCACAAAATAGTGCGACGCGCAAAATAGCTCGAGTGTCAACTGCACAAAACACTGCGACGCGCAAAATAGCGCGAGTGATAAACTGCACAAAACAGTGCGACGCGCAAAATAGAGCGGCTATCAACCGCACAAAACATTGCGACGCGCAAAATAGCGCGACTGTCAACTGCACAAAAGGGTGCGACGCGCAAAATAGCGCGAGTGTCAACTGCACAAAACAGCACGATCCGCAAAATAGCGCGAGTGTCAGTTGCACAAAACAGTGCGACGCGCAAAATAGCGCGAGTGATAAACTGCACAAAACAGTGCGACGCGCAAAATAGCGCGAGTGTGAACTGCACAAAACAGTGCGACGCGCAAAACAGCGCCAGTGTCAACTGCACAAAACAGTGCGACGCGCAAAAGAGCTCGAGTGTCAGTTGCGCAAAACAGTGCGACGCGCAAAATAGCGCGAGTGTGAACTGCACAAAACAGTGCGACGCGCAAAATAGCGCGAGTGGGAACTGCACAAAACAGTGCGACGCGCAAAATAGCGCGAGTGATAAACTCCACAAAACAGTGCGACGCGCAAAATAGCGCGAGTGCTAAACTTCACAAAATAGTGCGATGCGCAAAATAGCCCGAGTGATAAACTTCACAAAACAGTGCGACGCGCAAAATAGCGCCAGTGTGAACTGCACAAAACAGTGCGACGCGCAAAATAGCGCCAGTGTGAACTGAACAAAACAGTGCGACGCGCAAAATAGCACGAGTGACAAACGGCACAAAACAGTGCGACGCGCAAAATAGCGCGAGTGTGAACTGCACAAAACAGTGCGACGCGCAGAATAGCGCGAGTGGGAACTGCACAAAACAGTGCGACGCGCAGAATAGCGCGAGTGGGAACTGCACAAAACAGTGCGACGCGCAAAATAGCGCGAGTGATAAACTCCACAAAACAGTGCGACGCGCAAAATAGCGCGAGTGCTAAACTTCACAAAATAGTGCGACGCGCAAAATAGAGCGAGTGATAAACTGCACAAAACAGTGCGACGCGCAAAATAGAGCGGCTGTCAACCGCAGAAAACATTGCGATGCGGAAAATAGCGCGACTGTCAACTGCACAAAAGGGTGTGACGCGCAAAATAGCGCGAGTGTCAACTGCACAAAACAGCGCGACACGGAAAATAGCGCGAGTGTCAGTTGCACAAAACAGTGCGACGCGCAAAATAGCGCGAGTGATAAACTTCACAAAACAGTGCGACGCGCAAAATAGCGCGAGTGTGAACTGCACAAAATAGTGCGACGCGCAAAATAGCGCGAGTGTCAGTTGCACAAAACAGTGCGACGCGCAAAATAGCGCGATTGTGAACTGCACAAAAACAATGCGACGCGCAAAATAGCGCGAGTGATAAACTGCACAAAATAGTGCGACGCGCAAAATAGCGCGAGTGTCAGTTGCACAAAACAGTGCGACGCGCAAAATAGCGCGAGTGTGAACTGCACAAAACAATGCGACGCGCAAAATAGCGCGAGTGATAAACTGCACAAAACACTGCGACGCGCAAAATAGCACGAGTGATAAACTGGACAAAAAAGTGCGACGCGTCAAGTGCACAAAACAGTGCGATGCGCAAAATAGCGCGAGTGTGAACTGCAGAAAACAGCGTGACGTGCAAAATAGCGCGAGTGATAAACTGCACAAAATAATGCGACGTGCAAAATAGCGCGAGTGATAAACTGCACAAAACAGTGCGACGCGTAAAATAACGCGAGTGTCAACTGCACAAAACAGTACGACGCGCAAAATAGCGCGAGTGATAAACTGCACAAATTAGTGCGACGCACAAAACAGCGTGAGTGATAAACTGCGCAAAACAGTGCGACGCACAAAATAACGCGAGTGTGAACTGCACAAAACAGTGCGACGCGCGAAATAGCGCGAGTGGTAAACTGCACAAAACAGTGCGACGCGCAAAATAGCGCGAGTGTCAGTTCCACAAAACAGTGCGACGCGCAAAATAGCGCGAGTGTGAACTGCACAAAACAGTGCGACGGGCAAAATAGTGCGAGTGATAAACTGCACAAAACAGTGCGACGCGCAAAATAGCGCGAGTGATTAACTGCACAAAACAGTGCCACGCACAAAATAGCGCGAGGGTGAACTGCACAAAACAGTGCGACGCGCAAAATAGCGCGAGTCATAAACTGCACAAAACAGTGCGACGCGCAAAATAGCGCGACTGTCAGTTCCACAAAACAGTGCGACGCGCAAAATAGGGGGAGTGTGAACTGCACAAAACAGTGCGACGCGCAAAATAGCGCGAGTGTGAACCGCATAAAACAGTGCGACGCGCAAAATAGCGCGAGTGTGAACTGCACAAAACAGTCGACGCGCAAAAATAGCGCGAGTGTCAGTTCCACAAAACAGTGCGACGCGCAAAATAGGGGAGTGTGAACTGCACAAAACAGTGCGACGTGCAAAATAGCGCGAGTGTGAACCGCACAAAACAGTGCGACGCGCAAAATAGCGCGAGTGTGAACTGTACAAAACAGTGCGACGCGCAAAATAGCACGAGTGACAAACGGCAAAAAAACAGTGCGACGCGCAAAATAGCGCGAGTGTGAACTGCACAAAACAGTGCGACGCGCAGAATAGCGCGAGTGGGAACTGCACAAAACAGTGCGACGCGCAAAATAGCACGAGTGATAAACTCCACAAAACAGTGCGACGCGCAAAATAGCGCGAGTGCTAAACTTCACAAATAGTGCGACGCGCAAAATAGCGCGAGTGATAAACTGCACAAAACAGTGCGACGCGCAAAATAGAGCGGCTGTCAACCGCAGAAAACATTGCGACGCGCAAAATAGCGCGACTGTCAACTGCACAAAAAGGGTGCGACGCGCAAAATAGCGCGAGTGTCAACTGCACAAAACAGCGCAACACGGAAAATTAGCGCGAGTGTCAGTTGCACAAAACAGTGCGACGCGCAAAATAGCGCGAGTGATAAACTTCACAAAACAGTGCGACGCACAAAATAGCGCGAGTGTGAACTGCACAAAAAAGTGCGACGCGGAAAATAGCGCGAGTGACAAACGGCACAAAAAAGTGCGAATCGCAAAATAGCGCGAGTGTGAACCTCACAAAACAGTGCGACGCGCAAAATAGCGCGAGTGGTAAACTACAGAAAACAGTGCGACGCGCAAAATAGCGCGAGTGTCAACTGCACAAAACAGTGCGATGCACAAAATGGCGCGAGTGTCAACCGCACAAAAATAGTGCGATGAACAAAATCGCGCGAGTGATAAACTGCGCAACACAGTGCGATGCGCAAAATAGTGCGAGTGTGAACTGTAGAAAACAGTGCGACGCGCAAAATAGCGCGACTGTCAACCGCAGAAAACAGTGCGACGCGCAAAATAGCGCGACTGTCAACTGCACAAAACAGTGCGACGCGCAAAATAGCGCGAGTGTCAACTGCACAAAACAGTGCGACGCGCAAAATAGCGCGAGTGTCAGTTGCACAAAATAGCGCGACGCGCAAAATAGCTCGAGTCTGAACTGCACAAAACACTGCGACGCGCAAAATAGCGCGAGTGATAAACTGCACAAAACAGTGCGACGTGCAAAATAGCGCGATTGTGAACTGCACAAAACAGTGCGACGCGCAAAATAGCGCAAGTGATAAACTGCACAAAACAGTGCGACACGCAAAATAGCACGAGTGGGAACTGCACAAAACAGTGCGACGCGCAAAATAGTGCGAGTCTGAACTGCATAAAACAGTGCGACGCGCAAAACAGCGCGACTGCCAACCGCACAAAACAGTGCGACGCGCAAAATAGCGCGACTGTCAACTGCACAAAACAGTGCGACGCGCAAAATAGCGCGAGTGTCAACTGCACAAAACACTGCGACGCGCAAAATAGCGCGAGTGATAAACTGCACAAAACAGTGCGACGCGCAAAATAGTGCGATTGTGAACTGCACAAAATACTGCGACGCGCAAAATAGCGCGAGTGATAAACTGCACAAAACAGTGCGACGCGCAAAATAGAGCGGCTATCAACCACACAAAACATTGCGACGCGCAAAATAGCGCGACTGTCAACTGCACAAAAGGGTGCGACGCGCAAAATAGCGCGAGTGTCAACTGCACAAAACAGTGCGATGAACAAAATCGCGCGAGTGATAAACTGCACAAAACAGTGCGACGCGCAAAATAGTGCGAGTGTGAACTGCAGAAAATAGTACGACGCGCAAAATAGCGCGACTGTCAACCGCACAAAACAGTGCGACGCGCAAAACAGCGCGACTGTCAACTGCACAAAACAGTGCGACGCGCAAAATAGCTCGAGTCTGAACTACACAAAACACTGCGACGGGCAAAATAGCGCGAGTGATAAACTGTACAAAACAGTGCGACGCGCAAAATAGCGCGATTGTGAACTGCACAAACAGTGCGACGCGCAAAATAGCGCGAGTGATAAACTGCACAAAACAGTGCGATGCGCAAAATAGAGCGGCTGTCAACCGCACAAAACAGTGCGACGCGCAAAATAGCGCGACTGTCAACTGCACAAAACGGTGCGACGCGTAAAATAGCGCGAGTGTCAACTGCACAAAACAGCGCGACCCGCAAAATAGCGCGAGTGTCAGTTGCACAAAACAGTGCGACGCGCAAAATAGCGCGAGTGTGAACTGCACAAAACTGTGCAACGAGCAAAATAGCGCGAGTGGGAACTGCACAAAACAGTGCGACGCGCAAAATAGCGCGAGTGATAAACTCCACAAAACAGTGCGACGCGCAAAATAGCACGAGTGATAAACTGCACAAAACAGTGCGACGCCCAAAATAGCGCGAGTGTGAACTGCACAAAACACTGCGATGCGTAAAATAGCGCGAGTGATAAACTGCACAAAACAGTGCGACGCGCAAAATAGAGCGGCTGTCAACCGCACAAAACAGTGCGACGCGCAAAATAGCGCGACTGTCAACTGCACAAAACGGTGCGACGCGTAAAATAGCGCGAGTGTCAACTGCACAAAACAGCGCGACTCGCAAAATAGCGCGAGTGTCAGTTGCACAAAACAGTGCGACGCGCAAAATAGCGCGACTGTCAACTGCACAAAACAGTGCGACGCACAAAAGAGCTCGAGTGTCAGTTGCACAAAACAGTGCGACGCGCAAAATAGCGCGAGTGTGAACTGCACAAAACTGTGCAACGAGCAAAATAGCGCGAGTGGGAACTGCACAAAACAGTGCGACGCGCAAAATAGCGCGAGTGATAAACTCCACAAAACAGTGCGACGCGCAAAATAGCACGAGTGCTAAACTTCGCAAAATAGTGCGACGCGCAAAATAGCGCTAGTGATAAACTGCACAAAACAGTGCGACGCGTAAAATAGCGCGAGTGTGAACTGCACAAAACACTGCGATTCGTAAAATAGCGCGAGTGATAAACTGCACAAAACAGTGCGACGCGCAAAATAGCGTGAGTGTGAACTGCACAAAACAGTGCGACGCGCAAAATAGCGCCACTGTCTGTTCCCCAAAACAGTGCGATGCGCAAAATAGCGCGAGTGTCAGTTGCACAAAACAGTGCGACGCGCAAAATAGCGCGAATGTGAACTGCACAAAACAATGCGAGGCGCAAAATAGCGCGAGTGATAAACTGCACAAAATAGTGCGACGCGCAAAATAGCGCGAGTGTCAGTTGCACAAAACAGTGCGACGCGCAAAACAGCGCGAGTGATAAACTGCACAAATTAGTGCGACGCACAAAACAGCGCGAGTGATAAACTGCACAAAACAGTGCGACGCACAAAATAACGCGAGTGTGAACTGCACCAAACAGCGCGACGCGCAAAATAGCGCGAGTGATAAACTGCACAAAACAGTGCGACGCGCAAAATAGCGGGAGTGTCAGTTCCACAAAACAGTGCGACGCGCAAAATAGAGGGAGTGGGAACTGCACAAAACAGTGCGACGCGCAAAATAGGGCGAGTGTGAACCGCACAAAACAGTGCGACGCGCAACATAGCGCGAGTGTGAACTGCACAAAACAGTGCGACGCGCAAAATAGCGCGGGTGATAAACTGCACAAAACAGTGCGACGCGCAAAATAGCGCGAGTGTCAGTTCCACAAAACAGTGCGACGCGCAAAATAGAGGGAGTGTGAACTGCACAAAACAGTGCGACGCGCAAAATAGCGCGAGCGTCAGTTCCACAAAACAGTGCGACGCGCAAAATAGAGGGAGTGTGAACTGCACAAAACAGTGCGACGCGCAAAATAGCGCGAATGTGAACTGCACAAAACAATGCGACGCGCAAAATAGCGCGAGTGATGAACTGCACAAAATAGTGCGACGCACAAAATAGCGCGAGTGTCAGTTGCACAAAACAGTGCGACGCGTAAAATAGCGCGAGTGTGAACTGCACAAAACAATGCGACGCGCAAAATAGCGCGAGTGATAAACTGGACAACAAAGTGCGACGCGTCAAGTGCACAAAACAGTGCGACGCGCAAAATAGCGCGAGTGTGAACTGCACAAAACAACGCGACGTGCAAAATAGCGCGAGTGATAAACTGCACAAAACAGTGCGACGTGCAAAATAGTGCGAGTGATAAACTGCACAAAACAGTGCGACGCGCAAAATAGCGCGAGTGTCAACTGCACAAAACAGTGCGACGCGCTAAATAGCGCGAGTGATAAACTACACAAATTAGTGCGAAGCACAAAACAGCGCGAGTGATAAACTGCACGAAACAGTGCGACGCACAAAATAGCGCGAGTGTGAACTGCACAAAACAGTGCGACGCGCAAAATAGCGCGAGTGATAAACTGCACAAAAGAGTGCGACGCGCAAAATAGCGCGAGTGTCAGTTCCACAAAACAGTGCGACGCGCAAAATAGGGGGAGTGTGAACTGCACAAAACAGTGCGACGCGCAAAATAGCGCGAGTGTGAACCGCACAAAACAGTGCGACACGCAAAATAGCGCGAGTGTGAACTGCACAAAGCAGTGCGACGTGCAAAATAGCGCGAGTGTGAAATGAACAAAACAGTGCGACGCGCAAAATAGCGCGAGTGACAAACGGCACAAAACAGTGCGACGCGCAAAATAGCGCGAGTGTGAACCGCACAAAAGAGTGCGACGCGCAAAATAGCGCGAGTGATAAACTCCAGAAAACAGAGCGATGCGCAAAATAGCGCGAGTGTCAACTGCACAAAACAGTGCGACGCACAAAATGGCGCGAGTGTCAACTGCCCAAAAACAGTGCGATGAACAAAATCGCGCGAGTGATAAACTGCACAAAACAGTGCGACGCGCAAAATAGTGCGGGTGTGAACTGCAGAAAACAGTGCGACGCGCAAAATAGCGCGACTGTCAACCGCACAAAACAGTGCGACGCGCAAAATAGCGCGAGTGTCAACTGCACAAAACAGGGCGACGCGCAAAATAGCGCGAGTGTCAGTTGCACAAAATAGCGCGACGCGCAAAATAGCTCGAGTCTGAACTGCACAAAACACTGCGACGGGCAAAATAGCGAGTGATAAACTGTACAAAACAGTACGACGCGCAAAATAGCGCGATTGTGAACTGCACAAAACAGTGCGACGTGCAAAATAGCGCGAGTGATAAACTGCACAAAACAGTGCGACGCGCAAAATAGAGCGGCTGTCAACCGCACAAAACAGTGCGACGCGCAAAATAGCGCGACTGTCAACTGCACGAAACGGTGCGACGCGCAAAATAGCGCGAGTGTCAACTGCACAAAACAGCGCGACCTGCAAAATAGCGCGAGTGTCAGTTGCACAAAATAGTGCGACGCGCAAAATAGCGCGAGTGATAAACTGCAAAAACAGTGCGACGCGCAAAATAGCGCGAGTGTGAACTGGACAAAACAGTGCGACGCGCAAAATAGCGCGAGTGTCAACTGCACAAAACAGTACGACGCGCAAAAGAGCTCGAGTGTCTGTTGCACAAAACAGTGCGACGCGCAAAATAGCGCGAATGTGAACTGCACAAAACAATGCGACGCGCAAAATAGCGCGAGTGATAAACTGCACAAAATAGTGCGACGCGCAAAATAGCGCGAGTGTCAGTTGCACAAAACAGTGCGACGCGCAAAATAGCGCGAGTGTGAACTGCACAAAACAATGCGACGCGCAAAATAGCGCGAGTGATAAACTGCACAAAACACTGCGACGCGCAAAATAGCGTGAGTGATAAACTGGACAAAAAAGTGCGACGCGTCAAGTGCACAAAACAGTGCGATGCGCAAAATAGCGCGAGTGTGAACTGCACAAAACAGCGCGACGTGCAAAATAGCGCGAGTGATAAACTGCACAAAACAGTGCGACGTGCATAATAGGGCTAGTGATAAACTGCACAAAACAGTGCGACGCGCAAAATAGCGCGAGTGTGAGCTGCACAAAACAGTGCGACGCGCAAAACAGCGCGAGTGATAAACTGCACAAATTAGTGCGACGCACAAAACAGCGCGAGTGATAAACTGCACAAAACAGTGCGACGCACAAAATAACGCGAGTGTGAACTGCACCAAACAGTGCGACGCGCAAAATAGCGCGAGTGATAAACTGCACAAAACAGTGCGACGCGCAAAATAGCGCGAGTGTCAGTTCCACAAAACAGTGCGACGCGCAAAATAGAGGGAGTGTGAACTGCACAAAACAGTGCGACGTGCAAAATAGCGCGAGTGAGAAACTGCACAAAACAGTGCGACGCGCAAAATAGCGCGAGTGTCAGTTCCACAAAACAGTGCGACGCGCAAAATAGAGGGAGTGTGAACTGCACAAAACAGTGCGACGCGCAAAATAGCGCGAGCGTCAGTTCCACAAAACAGTGCGACGCGCAAAATAGAGGGAGTGTGAACTGCACAAAACAGTGCGACGCGCAAAATAGCGCGAATGTGAACTGCACAAAACACTGCGACGCGCAAAATAGCGCGAGTGATAAACTGCACAAAATAGTGCGACGCGCAAAATAGCGCGAGTGTCAGTTGCACAAAACAGTGCGACGCGTAAAATAGCGCGAGTGTGAACTGCACAAAACAATGCGACGCGCAAAATAGCGCGAGTGATAAACTAGACAAAAAAGTGCGACGCGTCAAGTGCACAAAACAGTGCGACGCGCAAAATAGCGCGAGTGTGAACTGCACAAAACAACGCGACGTGCAAAATAGCGCGAGTGATAAACTGCACAAAATAGTGCGACGTGCAAAATAGTGCGAGTGATAAACTGCACAAAACAGTGCGACGCGCAAAATAGCGCGAGTGTCAACTGCACAAAACAGTGCGACGCCCTAAATAGCGCGAGTGATAAACTACACAAATTAGTGCGAAGCACAAAACAGCGCGAGTGATAAACTGCACGAAACAGTGCGACGCACAAAATAGCGCGAGTGTGAACTGCACAAAACAGTGCGACGCGCAAAATAGCGCGAGTGATAGACTGCACAAAAGAGTGCGACGCGCAAAATAGCGTGAGTGTCAGTTCCACAAAACAGTGCGACGCGCAAAATAGGGGGAGTGTGAACTGCACAAAACAGTGCGACGCGCAAAATAGCGCGAGTGTGAACCGCACAAAACAGTGCGACGCGCAAAATAGCGCGAGTGTGAACGGCACAAAACAGTGCGACGCGCAAAATAGCGCGAGTGTGAACCGCACAAAACAGTGCGACGCGCAAAATAGCGCGAGTGTGAACTGCACAAAACAGTGCGACGCGCAAAATAGCGCGAGTGTGAACTGAACAAAACAGTGCGACGCGCAAAATAGCGCGAGTGACAAACGGCACAAAACAGTGCGACGCGCAAAATAGCGCGAGTGTCAACTGCACAAAACAGTGCGACGCACAAAATGGCGCGAGTGTCAATTGCCCAAAAACAGTGCGATGAACAAAATCGCGCGAGTGATAAACTGCACAAAACAGTGCGACGCGCAAAATAGTGCGGGTGTGAACTGCAGAAAACAGTGCGACGCGCAAAATAGCGCGACTGTCAACCGCACAAAACAGTGCGACGCGCAAAATAGCGCGAGTGTCAACTGCACAAAACAGGGCGACGCGCAAAATAGCGTGAGTGTCAGTTGCACAAAATAGCGCGACGCGCAAAATAGCTCGAGTCTGAACTGCACAAAACACTACGACGGGCAAAATAGCGCGAGGGATAAACTGTACAAAACAGTGCGACGCGCAAAATAGCGCGATTGTGAACTGCACAAAACAGTGCGACGTGCAAAATTGCGCGAGTGATAAACTGCACAAAACAGTGCGACGCGCAAAATAGAGCGGCTGTCAACCGTACAAAACAGTGCGACACGCAAAATAGCGCGACTGTCAACTGCACAAAACGGTGCGACGCGCAAAATAGCGCGAGTGTCAACTGCACAAAACAGCGCGACCTGCAAAATAGCGCGAGTGTCAGTTGCACAAAATAGTGCGACGCGCAAAATAGCGCGAGTGATAAACTGCACAAAACAGTGCGACGCGCAAAATAGCGCGAGTGTGAACTGGACAAAACAGTGCGACGCGCAAAATAGCGCGAGTGTCAACTGCACAAAACAGTGCGACGCGCAAAAGAGCTCGAGTGTCAGTTACACAAAACAGTGCGACGCGCAAAATAGCGCGAGTGTGAACTGCACAAAACAGTGCGACGAGCAAAATAGCGCGAGTGGGAACTGCACAAAACAGTGCGACGCGCAAAATAGCGCGAGTGGTAAACTACAGAAAACAGTGCGACGCGCAAAATAGCGCGAGTGTCAACTGCACAAAACAGTGCGACGCACAAAATGGCGCGAGTGTGAACTGCACAAAAACAGTGCGATGAACAAAATCGCGCGAGTGATAAACTGCACAACACAGTGCGACGCGCAAAATAGTGCGAGTGTGAACTGCAGAAAATAGTGCGACGCGCAAAATAGCGCGACTGTCAACCGCACAAAACAGTGCGACGCGCAAAATAGGGCGACTGTCAACTGCACAAAATAGTGCGACGCGCAAAATAGCGCGAGTGGCAACTGCACAAAACAGTGCGACGCGCAAAATAGCGCGAGTGTCAGTTGCACAAAATATCGCGACGCGCAAAATAGCTAGGGTCTGAACTGCACAAAACACTGCGACGCGCAAAATAGCGCGAGTGATAAACTGCACAAAACTGTGCGACGCGCAAAATAGCGCGATAGTGAACTGCACAAAACAGTGCGACGCGCAAAATAGCGCGAGTGATAAACTACACAAAACAGTGCGACGCGCAAAATAGCACGAGTGCGAACTGCACAAAACAGTGCGACGCGCAAAGTAGTGCGAGTGTGAACTGCATAAAACAGTGCGACGCGCAAAATAGCGCGACTGTCAACCGCACAAAACAGTGCGACGCGCAAAATAGCGCGACTGTCAACTGCACAAAATAGGGCGACGCGCAAAATAGCGCGAGTGTCAACTGCACAAAATAGCGCGACGCGCAAAATAGCTCGAGTGTGAACTGCACAAAACACTGCGACGCGCAAAATAGCGCGAGTGATAAACTGCACAAAACAGTGCGACGCGCAAAATAGCGCGATTGTGAACTGCACAAAACAGTGCGACGCGCAAAATAGCGCGAGTGATAAACTGTACAAAACAGTGCGACGCGCAAAATAGAGCGGCTGTCAACCGCACAAAACAGTGCGACGCGCAAAATAGCGCGACTGTCAACTGCACAATAGGGTGCGACGCGCAAAAGAGCGGGAGTGTCAACTGCACAAAATAGCGCGAGTGTCAGTTGCACAAAACAGTGCGACGCGGAAAATAGCGCGAGTGATAAACTGCACAAAACAGTGCGACGCGCAAAACAGCGCGAGTGTGAACTGCACAAAACAGTGCGACGCGCAAAACAGCGCGAGTGTCAACTGCACAAAACAGTGCGACGCGCAAAAGAGCTCGAGTGTCAGTTGCACATAACAGTGCGATGCGTAAAATAGCGCGAGTGTGAACTGTACAAAACAGTGCGACGCGCAAAATAGCGCGAGTGTCAGTTCCACAAAACAGTGCGACGCGCAAAATAGTGCGAGTGTCAGTTGCACAAAACAGTGCGATGCGCAAAATAGCGCGACTGTCAACCGCACAAAACAGTGCGACGCGCAAAATAGCGCGAGTGTCAACTGCACAAAACAGGGCGACGCGCAAAATAGCGCGAGTGTCAGTTGCACAAAATAGCGCGACGCGCAAAATAGCTCGAGTCTGAACTGCATAAAACACTGCGACGGGCAAAATAGCGCGAGTGATAAACTGTACAAAACAGTGCGACGCGCAAAATAGCGCGATTGTGAACTGCACAAAACAGTGCGACGCGCAAAATAGCGCGAGTGATAAACTGCACAAAACAGTGCGACGCGCAAAATAGAGCGGCTGTCAACCGCACAAAACAGTGCGACGCGCAAAATAGCGCGACTGTCAACTGCACAAAACAGTGCGACGCGCAAAATAGCGCGAGTGTCAACTGCACAAAACAGCGCGACCCGCAAAATAGCACGAGTGTGAACTGCACAAAACAGTGCGACGCGCTAAATAGCGCGAGTGGGAACTGCATAAAACAGTGCGACGCGCAAAATAGCGGGAGTGATAAACTCCACAAAACAGTGCGACGCGCAAAATAGCGCGAGTGCTAAACTTCACAAAATAGTGCGACGCGCAAAATAGCACGAGTGATAAACTGCACAAAACAGTGCGACGCCCAAAATAGCGCGAGTGTGAACTGCACAAAACACTGCGATGTGTAAAATAGCGCGAGTGATAAACTGCACAAAACAGTGCGACGCGCAAAATAGCGTGAGTGTGAACTGCCCAAAACAGTGCGACGCGAAAAATAGCGCGACTGGTCTGTTTCCCAAAACAGTGTGACGCGCAAAATAGCGCGAGTGTCAGTTGCACAAAACAGTGCGACGCGCAAAATAGCGTGAATGTGAACTGCACAAAACAATGAGACGCGCAAAATAGCACGAGTGATAAACTGCACAAAATAGTGCGACGCGCAAAATAGCGCGAGTGTCAGTTGCACAAAACAGTGCGACCCGCAAAATAGCGCGAGTGTGAACTGCACAAAACAATGCGACGCGCAAAATAGCGCGAGTGATAAACTGCACAAAACACTGCGACGCGCAAAATAGCGCGAGTGATAAACTGGACAAAAAAGTGCGACGCGTCAAGTGCACAATACAGTGCGACGCGCAAAATAGCGCGAGTGTGAACTGCACAAAACAGCGCGACGTGCAAAATAGCGCGAGTGATAAACTGCACAAAACAGTGCGACGCGCAAAACAGCGCGAGTGTCAACTGCACAAAACAGTGCGACGCGCAAAAGAGCTCGAGTGTCAGTTGCACATAACAGTGCGATGCGCAAAATAGCGCGAGTGTGAACTGCACAAAACAGTGCGACGCACAAAATAGCGCGAGTGTCAGTTCCACAAAACAGTGCGACGCGCAAAATAGCGCGAATGTGAACTGCACAAAACAATGCGACGCGCAAAATAGCGCGAGTGATAAACTGCACAAAATAGTGCGACGCGCAAAATAGCGCGAGTGTCAGTTGCACAAAACAGTGCGACGCGCAAAATAGCGCGAGTGTCAACTGCACAAAACAGGGCGACGCGCAAAATAGCGCGAGTGTCAGTTGCACAAAATAGCGCGACGCGCAAAATAGCTCGAGTCTGAACTGCATAAAACACTGCGACGGGCAAAATAGCGCGAGTGATAAACTGTACAAAACAGTGCGACGCGCAAAATAGCGCGATTGTGAACTGCACAAAACAATGCGACGCGCAAAATAGCGCGAGTGATAAGCTGCACAAAACAGTGCGACGCGCAAAATAGAGCGGCTGTCAACCGCACAAAACAGTACGACGCGCAAAATAGCGCGACTGTCAACTGCACAAAACAGTGCGACGCGCAAAATAGCGCGAGTGTCAACTGCACAAAACAGCGCGACCCGCAAAATAGCACGAGTGTGAACTGCACAAAACAGTGCGACGCGCTAAATAGCGCGAGTGGGAACTGCATAAAACAGTGCGACGCGCAAAATAGCGGGAGTGATAAACTCCACAAAACAGTGCGACGCGCAAAATAGCGCGAGTGCTAAACTTCACAAAATAGTGCGACGCGCAAAATAGCACGAGTGATAAACTGCACAAAACAGTGCGACGCCCAAAATAGCGCGAGTGTGAACTGCACAAAACACTGCGATGTGTAAAATAGCGCGAGTGATAAACTGCACAAAACAGTGCGACGCGCAAAATAGCGTGAGTGTGAACTGCCCAAAACAGTGCGACGCGAAAAATAGCGCGACTGGTCTGTTTCCCAAAACAGTGTGACGCGCAAAATAGCGCGAGTGTCAGTTGCACAAAACAGTGCGACGCGCAAAATAGCGTGAATGTGAACTGCACAAAACAATGAGACGCGCAAAATAGCACGAGTGATAAACTGCACAAAATAGTGCGACGCGCAAAATAGCGCGAGTGTCAGTTGCACAAAACAGTGCGACCCGCAAAATAGCGCGAGTGTGAACTGCACAAAACAATGCGACGCGCAAAATAGCGCGAGTGATAAACTGCACAAAACACTGCGACGCGCAAAATAGCGCGAGTGATAAACTGGACAAAAAAGTGCGACGCGTCAAGTGCACAATACAGTGCGACGCGCAAAATAGCGCGAGTGTGAACTGCACAAAACAGCGCGACGTGCAAAATAGCGCGAGTGATAAACTGCACAAAACAGTGCGACGCGCAAAACAGCGCGAGTGTCAACTGCACAAAACAGTGCGACGCGCAAAAGAGCTCGAGTGTCAGTTGCACATAACAGTGCGATGCGCAAAATAGCGCGAGTGTGAACTGCACAAAACAGTGCGACGCACAAAATAGCGCGAGTGTCAGTTCCACAAAACAGTGCGACGCGCAAAATAGCGCGAATGTGAACTGCACAAAACAATGCGACGCGCAAAATAGCGCGAGTGATAAACTGCACAAAATAGTGCGACGCGCAAAATAGCGCGAGTGTCAGTTGCACAAAACAGTGCGACGCGCAAAATAGCGCGAGTGTCAACTGCACAAAACAGGGCGACGCGCAAAATAGCGCGAGTGTCAGTTGCACAAAATAGCGCGACGCGCAAAATAGCTCGAGTCTGAACTGCATAAAACACTGCGACGGGCAAAATAGCGCGAGTGATAAACTGTACAAAACAGTGCGACGCGCAAAATAGCGCGATTGTGAACTGCACAAAACAATGCGACGTGCAAAATAGAGCGAGTGATAAGCTGCACAAAACAGTGCGACGCGCAAAATAGAGCGGCTGTCAACCGCACAAAACAGTGCGACGCGCAAAATAGCGCGACTGTCAACTGCACAAAACAGTGCGACGCGCAAAATAGCGCGAGTGTCAACTGCACAAAACAGCGCGACCCGCAAAATAGCACGAGTGTGAACTGCACAAAACAGTGCGACGCGCTAAATAGCGCGAGTGGGAACTGCATAAAACAGTGCGACGCGCAAAATAGCGGGAGTGATAAACTCCACAAAACAGTGCGACGCGCAAAATAGCGCGAGTGCTAAACTTCACAAAATAGTGCGACGCGCAAAATAGCACGAGTGATAAACTGCACAAAACAGTGCGACGCCCAAAATAGCGCGAGTGTGAACTGCACAAAACACTGCGATGCGTAAAATAGCGCGAGTGATAAACTGCACAAAACAGTGCGACGCGCAAAATAGCGTGAGTGTGAACTGCCCAAAACAGTGCGACGCGAAAAATAGCGCGACTGTTTGTTCCCCAAAACAGTGTGACGCGCAAAATAGCGCGAGTGTCAGTTGCACAAAACAGTGCGACGTGCAAA
This sequence comes from Camellia granthamiana, assembly GCA_036172215.1. NCBI lineage: Eukaryota > Viridiplantae > Streptophyta > Magnoliopsida > Ericales > Theaceae > Camellia > Camellia granthamiana. Next base: position 123,080 of record JAXFYN010000699.1, read on the forward strand.
ATAGCGTGAATGTGAACTGCACAAAACAATGAGACGCGCAAAATAGCACGAGTGATAAACTGCACAAAATAGTGCGACGCGCAAAATAGCGCGAGTGTCAGTTGCACAAAACAGTGCGACCCGCAAAACAGCGCGAGTGTGAACTGCACAAAACAATGCGACGCGCAAAATAGCGCGAGTGATAAACTGCACAAAACACTGCGACGCGCAAAATAGCGCGAGTGATAAACTGGACAAAAAAGTGCGACGCGTCAAGTGCACAATACAGTGCGACGCGCAAAATAGCGCGAGTGTGAACTGCACAAAACAGCGCGACGTGCAAAATAGCGCGAGTGATAAACTGCACAAAACAGTGCGACGCGCAAAACAGCGCGAGTGTCAACTGCACAAAACAGTGCGACGCGCAAAAGAGCTCGAGTGTCAGTTGCACATAACAGCGCGATGCGCAAAATAGCGCGAGTGTGAACTGCACAAAACAGTGCGACGCGCAAAATAGCGCGAGTGTCAGTTCCACAAAACAGTGCGACGCGCAAAATAGTGCGAGTGTCAGTTGCACAAAACAGTGCGACGCGCAAAATAGCGCGACTGTCAACCGCACAAAACAGTGCGACGCGCAAAATAGCGCGAGTGTCAACTGCACAAAACAGGGCGACGCGCAAAATAGCGCGAGTGTCAGTTGCACAAAATAGCGCGACGCGCAAAATAGCTCGAGTCTGAACTGCATAAAACACTGCGACGGGCAAAATAGCGCGAGTGATAAACTGTACAAAACAGTGCGACGCGCAAAATAGCGCGATTGTGAACTGCACAAAACAGTGCGACGCGCAAAATAGCGCGAGTGATAAACTGCACAAAACAGTGCGACGCGCAAAATAGAGCGGCTGTCAACCGCACAAAACAGGGCGACGCGCAAAATAGCGCGACTATCAACTGCACAAAACAGTGCGACGCGCAAAATAGCGCGAGTGTCAACTGCACAAAACAGCGCGACCCGCAAAATAGCGCGAGTGTCAGTTGCCCAAAACAGTGCGACGCGCAAAATAGCGCGAGTGATAAACTGCACAAAACAGTGCGACGCGCAAAAGAGCGCGAGTGTCAACTGCACAAAACAGTGCGACGCGCAAAAGAGCTCGAGTGTCAGTTACACAAAACAGCGCGACGCGCAAAATAGCGCGAGTGTGAACTGCACAAAACAGTGCGACCAGCAAAATAGCGCGAGTGGGAACTGCACAAAACAGTGCGACGCGCAAAATAGCGCGAGTGATAAACTCCACAAAACAGTGCGACGCGCAAAATAGCACGAGTGCTAAACTTCACAAAATAGTGCGACGCGCAAAATAGCGCGAGTGATAAACAGCACAAAACAGTGCGACGCGCAAAATAGCGCGAGTGTGAACTGCACAAAACACTGCGACGCGTAAAATAGCGCGAGGGATAAACTGCACAAAACAGTGCGACGCGCAAAATAGCGTGAGTGTGAATTGCACAAAACAGTGCGACGCGCAAAATAGCGCGACTGTCTGTTCCCCAAAACAGTGCGACGCGCAAAATAGCGCCAGTGTCAGTTGCACAAAACAGTGCGACGCGCAAAATAGCGCGAATGTGAACTGCACAAAACAATGCGACGCGCAAAATAGCGCGAGTGATAAACTGCACAAAATAGTGCGACGCGCAAAATAGCGCGAGTGTCAGTTGCACAAAACAGTGCGACGCGCAAAATAGCGCGAGTGTGAACTGCACAAAACAATGCGACGCGCAAAATAGCGCGAGTGATAAACTGCAGAAAACACTGTGACGCGCAAAAATAGCGCGACTGATAAACTGCACAAAAAAGTGCGACGCGTCAAGTGCACAAAACAGTGCGATGCGCAAAATAGCGACTGTGAACTGCACAAAACAGAGGGACGTGCAAAATAGCGCGACTGTCAACCGCACAAAACAGTGCGACGCGCAAAATAGCGCGAGTGTCAACTGCACAAAACAGGGCGACGCGCAAAATAGCGCGAGTGTCAGTTGCACAAAATAGCGCGACGCGCAAAATAGCTCGAGTCTGAACTGCATAAAACACTGCGACGGGCAAAATAGCGCGAGTGATAAACTGTACAAAACAGTGCGACGCGCAAAATAGCGCGATTGTGAACTGCACAAAACAGTGCGACGCGCAAAATAGCGCGAGTGATAAGCTGCACAAAACAGTGCGACGCGCAAAATAGAGCGGCTGTCAACCGCACAAAACAGTGCGACGCGCAAAATAGCGCGACTGTCAACTGCACAAAACAGTGCGACACGCAAAATAGCGCGAGTGTCAACTGCACAAAACAGCGCGACCCGCAAAATAGCACGAGTGTGAACTGCACAAAACAGTGCGACGCGCTAAATAGCGCGAGTGGGAACTGCATAAAACAGTGCGACGCGCAAAATAGCAGGAGTGATAAACTCCACAAAACAGTGCGACGCGCAAAATAGCGCGAGTGCTAAACTTCACAAAATAGTGCGACGCGCAAAATAGCACGAGTGATAAACTGCACAAAACAGTGCGACGCCCAAAATAGGGCGAGTGTGAACTGCACAAAACACTGCGATGCGTAAAATAGCGCGAGTGATAAACTGCACCAAACAGTGCGACGCGCAAAATAGCGTGAGTGTGAACTGCCCAAAACAGTACGACGCGAAAAATAGCGCGACTGTCTGTTCCCCAAAACAGTGTGACGCGCAAAATAGCGCGAGTGTCAGTTGCACAAAACAGTGCGACGCGCAAAATAGCGTGAATGTGAACTGCACAAAACAATGAGACGGGCAAAATAGCACGAGTGATAAACTGCACAAAATAGTGCGACGCGCAAAATAGCGCGAGTGTCAGTTGCACAAAACAGTGCGACCCGCAAAATAGCGCGAGTGTGAACTGCACAAAACAATGCGACGCGCAAAATAGCGTGAGTGATAAACTGCACAAAACACTGCGACGCGCAAAATAGCGCGAGTGATAAACTGGACAAAAAAGTGCGACGCGTCAAGTGCACAATACAGTGCGACGCGCAAAATAGCGCGAGTGTGAACTGCACAAAACAGCGCGACGTGCAAAATAGCGCGAGTGATAAACTGCACAAAACAGTGCGACGCGCAAAACAGCGCGAGTGTCAACTGCACAAAACAGTGCGACGCGCAAAAGAGCGCGAGTGTCAACTGCACAAAACAGTGCGACGCGCAAAAGAGCTCGAGTGTCAGTTGCACATAACAGTGCGATGCGCAAAATAGCGCGAGTGTGAACTGCACAAAACAGTGCGACGCGCAAAATAGCGCGAGTGTCAGTTCCACAAAACAGTGCGACGCGCAAAATAGTGCGAGTGTCAGTTGCACAAAACAGTGCGACGCGCAAAATAGCGCGACTGTCAACCGCACAAAACAGTGCGACGCGCAAAATAGCGCGAGTGTCAACTGCACAAAACAGGGCGACGCGCAAAATAGCGCGAGTGTCAGTTGCGCAAAATAGCGCGACGCGCAAAATAGCTCGAGTCT